>JAAGKR010005792.1:0-48096 GCA_011419295.1 Clarias macrocephalus
TTTTTTTTTGCACGACAGACCAGTTTTATGTAAGACAATTTTCCACGGAAAGGCCATCGTGTGCTCGTAACAAATCATCATAAAGTGCGTAATAAATACAACAAGCCATAACGAAAAATCAGCATGAGCTTGCTTTCCTGCGACGCGACCATCCAATCTAAGAGTGACTTGAGACGATCACACCCGAAGTGTTATTCCTTTGATCCGGTCTGCTCCGTAATTTAGTTTTTATTGCAGGCAACCCCAGGTCACAAAGATAGCTTGTTGGAAATGGAAGCAGTATTTATTTTTATTTTTTTCGGTGCTTTCGTGGCGATCTCAGGATATTCCACTTTGATTTTAATCCAGGACATCAGCAGAGTCGTAGTTGTCTCAAACATAGTTTTTTAGGCCGTGTCTATTATACAGAGCGGGCTTGGAGCATGTGCATCACCTGATGCGATGAACCTGTAATTAAGGCAGGACTCTTGGCATTTTCTTTTAAATGCAGCTTTCTTTTTGTTGGCGGTTACAGAGTCTCATCTGCTGTCTCTTCATTGGGCCGTTTTGCTTTTTTTTTTCCCCAAAGTAGGTCCTTAGAGAAGTTTTTAGCTAGATTTAGCTTGTAACATTAGCTTAACTTTAGCAGGCATCAAAGCTGAGAAGTGTGGGAAAGAGGTACAGACGGAAGCGAATGGGAAATGATCTAATCGTTTATTAAAATAAAACACTTTGGAGACTCAGTCAGTAAAATGGAAATAAGATCAAATAAAATTATATATCATGGTGGTCTCATCGTACCTCCAGAGTCGAGCGTTCGATTTCTGCCTCTGGTCTGCGTGCGTGGAGTTTGCATGTCCTTCTCGCGCTTGGTGGGTTTCCTCCATGTACTCAGGTTTCCTCCCACACGCCAAAGACTTTCAGATTAGGATAATCGGTGTTCCTAAATTGTCTGTAGTGTTTAAATGAGTGTGTTTGTGTGTGTTTGTGTGTGTGCGCATATGTGCCCGACTCCCTGCTTTGTGCCCTGGAGATAAGTGGTATAAAAGATGAAATATTCAAATCTTTCAATTTATCTATCTATATTATATATATTTATATTATAGTATTAAAGTAGCATGCAAGTTTTTCCTTTTCTTAAGTGTTTATAAATTTTTTTCTTTCCTGGTCTCCTGATCCACCTCATCTAATCTGTATTATAACCACTTACTGAAGACGCATGAAGCAACGTAACGGAAAAGCAGATGCCAGGTCCAATTTTTGGACGACGAGTACTTTTGTTGTCACATAATCAATCCAGACGTCCTTATTACAGAGGCTCGCGCAAAGCTTACTTAAGCAGGTCTGGCGGCATTTATTTTAAGTGTGTGCAACACTAAGACGGCAAATGAGTCCTTTAAGTGTACAACATCTGTCCAGTCGTTACTAGTCATTAACTGAGGTGTACTCGAGTAAATAG
Source organism: Clarias macrocephalus (assembly GCA_011419295.1). Classification (NCBI taxonomy): domain Eukaryota; kingdom Metazoa; phylum Chordata; class Actinopteri; order Siluriformes; family Clariidae; genus Clarias; species Clarias macrocephalus. The sequence continues at coordinate 1,439 of JAAGKR010005792.1, forward strand.
ACGGAAAGCAGTGTTTCGCGATTAGTTTTTCCTGTAATGTTCGTCACACTAGGATTCTGGTTTACTACGAGTAAGTCATATAACGTACAGTAAATATGATGCTCACTAAGGATTCGGACAGCACTAATACAAATGGCTGACGCTCCCAGACAGCATCACCACGGTACGCTCAAACGAGGATCCAGGCACTGTATGAGTCTTTGAGTAGGAGCGTCACCGAGCTGCGGTGGGCTCCAGTCCTGCAGGACATAAATGTTATTAGGGAATATGATCCACATGCTTTGCTGCTTGGCTGACAGCTTGTCCGATTCAAACCACATAATAAACAAGTAGTACAGGATCATGTTGACACGCAGGCCTGATCAAAGTCAGCTCTCAGTGACATGTGTTGTTTGTGCTGCTTTAACGTTGTCCGTGTGTGAATATAGCCTCGGTTCACAAACACTCTCCGGATAGTCTGAGGTGTACTCTTACCTTTGGGCTCTGGGACGTCATTACAACAGCTGTCTTTGGTACACGTTACATAACCTTTATAGAATATTGAAACCTGAATGAGTCAGAAGATTCCAGAAACGTTTAACATTCCCGAATGTTGGAATGAGCTCCGTGTTCCAAACTGAAATGAAGCAAAGGCTGCTGGGTAAAAAGGTAAAAAAGATTGGGCGTATACCCACACGCATGTACGCAATGTTAACCCAGCTGGGTTTCTCCGTGGCCACAGATCCTTTCAGATGGTTGGGAACTTCCCTGGTGCTTCTCTGTCAGGTGTCTAATGCCACTCCCTTGCAGTTTCTTGTAAATAGAGACTTGCAATCGGATCCCATCTTGCGATAGACCGAGATGCTGGTCTGTGAGGTAACACTTTTTATCTCTGGATCTCTAATGTTGTCTTTGACAGCTCTTTGCCTACCCTAGAGTGTGTTCTGCTGATGGCTGTCACTGGAGACTTTCTAGCATTTGTCACTCCAGTGCCGTCGTCTATTGCTAACCTGGTGCCATGCAATTTGAGATTTAGCAACATTACGAACCATCTGGTGGTCCAGGAGGAATTCTCCTATTGATGGCGTCGATGATGGCGTTTCTGGAACGATAATACAAATATACAAATCGATATTGATTGATTATCAGCCCGGTCGAATATCAGGGCCGTTATTGGTCGTTCTAACCCTTATCAGTATTAGTAATTTATTATATGTTTTTCATGTATCTGTAATTTTAGTTCCGTGTTCGTGTTAGCGCGTCTTCAGTGAGGTCCCTGCAGTTCCTGAGAGGAACAGAAGCCGTCTCACTGGAGAGCATGCTGAGCAACTGTGCTTTCTGCACCACAATCTGGTGCTACTGAACTGGCACTACTAGCCCAGTCCAGATTCAAATTTCAGTACAAGTTCAGTTTAAATATGACTTTAAATTTACTTTATAAACCGTCAGGAACCTATTCTGGTTAAACATTCATTCAGTTAACTTTAGAAATAAGGCTGCTACTTTTATAATAGTGTTGATCTTTAATTAAACACATGATTAAAGGCATTTCAACAAGGTTTTGTGAATGATTTTGTGTCAGTTAAAAGTTTGAAACCAAGATTAAAATTTTTGCTCTTAATCCATATCGGTTTCAAATATCGCTTATCGTCTCGTTCATTACTAATAATCAGTATCGGCCCTGCAAGAAAATCACATCGGACAAACGTGTACTATTGCTGTTTTGAAAACACTCTGTGCATTTTGTTCATTACTCATCCGTGGTCTGATACTCTTGTGTGAGGTGATGGAAAATGTATCAGTTTAATTAAATGAATGAAATGAAGTTACAGGCCTAATGAACTGAAACATCTTATGTGTTTCATCGTGTACTTTTTTTGCTTGTGCTGTCTTCTTCCAAGTGAAGGAACCACAAATCAGGCCACGTTAATGTCTCTGATAATCATGCGATTCATCCCTGTCCAAAACTGTACCGGTTGGATCGTGCATTAAACTCGAAATGAAAAATGTGAGCAAACAATGTATTAGCGTAGTTTAGAAACATAACAATTCATGGATTTGAAAGCAACAACGGATAATAATGAGTGAATAATGAAAATGCTTTATTTACTGAATCCATCACATCAGCTGCCGCTTATTAATGTGCATCATGTCTAATCTTTTTGCAACTTTTTTTTTTGTCACATCATTTTTTTCATTCCGTTTGAAAAGCTTGAATAGACGATGTGATCTTGTTTGTTATAATGCCACTTTTCACTACATTAATGCACAGTGGCAGATAACCAAGTGAAAATTGTTCTTGGCTCAATTACACAGAGGAAAAAGCCTTCTATAATGTATTTAGTTTATTTATAAGATACAGATTCGCTCATAGCGGCGTAATTGAGGGCATCCGCAGGGCACGGTTAATAGGCTTGCGCGTGATTTCAGATGTTCGTCAGTGTCTGCGTGATCGTTTTTAATCACGTATCTGCACTTAGGCTTCCTCCTAAGTCGCTTGAGCATGTGCAAAATGTTCTTGCTCAAAGCTAGGCAGTTATTCCCAGGCTGTTCACGATGACTACAGAAGCTGTTTAGAAACCACTAAACATTGTGACAAACCTATCGAAATTCCCCAAAGTCGCACATTTTATTTTGTCCATAAATCCTCTACTCTCCTTTTTTTTTTTAAAATTTATGCTGCATTTATTATAAAGATTCTGGGCTCAGATAACATATGTTGTGTATGAAAACATCAGTGACGTACACAAGCCTTAGGGTGAAATTCATTCATTCATTTAAATAGATCATGTCTGATGTGTGTCTGCGTTTAACAACACTGGTTTCTTCACTGATGGTGAGGAGCCTAACCTCTCGTAACCTACACGTGAACATGCTCACGCACAATGGGAAACATCAAACAGCCTACAACGCATGTCTGTGGCCTGTCTGGGGGAAACCCCGTCCTCGCCCCCTCCCTCACCAATCACAGAGCGATGGTGCAAACTCCCACACCTACAGCCATGAGATGTTCTTTAACCTCCTGAGATAAAATTAGAAACCAGGATTACTATTGCCTCTAACTGATGAAAGCCATGACGGCTGTAGAGGGATGATTTGATTGGCCTTCAGATTACCTCACAAGCCATTAAGAAACCCCCAAAGATCGAATTCTCCCTCGAGAACAGGATGATGTGTACAGAAACCCCCTCAGATCTTACTTTTGATTTATATCTATCTAGGATTTCTCAGATCTACTCACAAATAACTACACACTTTTATACACTCGTCATAACCTCCGTTTATAGAAAAAAAAAAAAAATTCCCTATACAGTCTTATCTTTTTCTTATCTAGTTACTTTACTGACGCTGGAGACTCCTTCCATAAATACAGCCAATCAGATTTGAGAATCTAACCGCACTGTGGTCTATCATGTTTCATTGTGTATTGTTTTTTGTTTTTGGTGTTGTCTTCTTTTAATGATATTGCAGATGATAAGAAGGTTTTTCCTATTTGCAAGGGTGTCCCAGGTGTGGTTTGATCGAATCCTTTGTTCCTAGGTTTTTTTTTATTTATATATTTTTAAATGCAGTAGTGGTTGTCTTTGTACTCCCTTTGCACTGCTCTTGTTATTGGTCAGTTGATGGAGATTTAATCACGCAGCAGCACTTTCAGCAGAGCTAGGTGCTGCCGTGTTTCCTGCCTCACTCGTGAGTCATTTCGGATAATGACCGTCTGTCAAATGAATTGTAAATGTAAAGTAGTATAATAAGTCAGTGCAAGCCTTAATGAGACAGCGCGTCTCAAGGTGTGGGATTTTCTCTCTCTCTCTCTCTCTCTCTCTCTCTCTCTCTCGTGAGCATGCTGGTTTGCTTGCTTTTACTTGGCTGATTAATGAAGGCCTCAATAACGCAAGACCAAAATCCTGTTTTCCTTTTCCTCAAGGTGTCTCCGGAGTGTTCGACAGGAAAAGCCTCCTGCAATACGAGCGATTACTTATTTATGCCGCGAGCGTGACAACCGATATCAGATGTGCCTGTACAGCGTTCCGTTAAAGAATCTGATGAAGCCTAGCTATTTATAAGCGCCGACAAGTGTTGCCGTTTTTGTCGCGAGCAAAGGAGCCCTTGCCGTGGCATCCAGAAACGCGAAGAGATTTGAGCGTTTATCGGTTTGCGCATATCATTGCTTAATTGTTGCACAGCGTAATTGTGTCAGCGTTCAAGGTTTAGAACACAAAATAATTGGATATTGTATTGTTTTTTGGGTACTTTTTGAAGGCAAACAAATGTAGCTGAGAAAAACCTGACACTTTTCCTCTTGTGGTGTGTTCCAGTGTTTCACAATGAATCGGGTTAGAATGCTAAAAAGGCATGTTTTTTTTTTTCTTCCATAGTATTGATCTTAGTGTTTCATGATATTTATTGTGTATTTGTCACGATATTATTTGTCATGATATTAAGCCTGTATTTGTCACGTGTACGTCATAGGACAGTAATGTAGAAAAGACGTTTTTTTCCTTCCCATGTCCCAGCTCATTAGGATGTAGGGTCAGAAACACAGTCAGTCATGATAATACGGCACACCCTGGATCAGAGCTTGTTCAAGGGCACAACAGGCTCTACTTGGTGGATCTGGTGCTTTTTTTTTTTTTTTTTTTTTTAGATCAAAAGCACTCATGTTCATCTGACTGGTCCCACGCAGCTACATTTCTTACATGGTAGTTATTACATATAATACATTGAAATGCTGTGTAATGTGACTCGTAAAAAGCTATAATCTTTTTTTTTTCCTCCTGCCAATCTACTGCTCCATACGCCAAAAGTGGTTTTTATTTTCTGCAAAAGCTGTGGTACTTTTGAATTTTCTCTCATTTGTTGACCATTTAATGTTTTTAAGTTTGCGTAAACAATTCAACGACCAGCATAATATTAGTTACACTGCATTTTTTTTTGTCCTTTTTCTGTTGTCATTGTTGTCTTGGCCAGGACTTAAACAAGCCCCTCCCCTGCTTGTTGCTCCGCCCAGTACCTCAGTACCTCATTTACATAAACACTGAAATGGAGGATTCACAGGAGGAGTGAAACAGAGGCATGAAGCTCTGAGACACGTGTTTAGAGAGAGCAAAATATGGGCAATTTAAATTAGAAAAGGTTAATGGTCTAATGTTAACTTTAATTTGACTTTCTATCTGCAGATGTCGTCTTATAGGTTTTTATCACGTTGTTCACGAACATGTTTCTTCCCCCCTGTGTGGTGTCGTTCGTTCCTGCTACTGTAGCATTCGCTACGGCTTTATAAAATAAACACAGTGGTGTACATTAGACCTAAAGTCATGTTCTGGTTTAGACTAGCACATCGTGGAGTAAACGTACTGAGTGACTGATGTGGACTCTATACTCTCCTGGTACTTTTGTCGCCCAGTGTTTTGACCCTTCGGGAGAAAGCTGATTTCTAAAAGCAGTTTGTTAGCTCGCTGCAGAGGAAACAGTAGCTGTTTGCAACTTTAATTTCATCTCCTTAAATATCTTTCCCTCAGAATTAGAACGCGTAATTGGTCCATCTGTTTGCAGCCAGACCAACAACCCACATTTCTCTGGCTAACAAAAGACGCCGAGGACTTATTGCATTTTTTTTTTCCCCTCCACTAATGATTCATTGGTGAACTAAACAAAAGCCGGCGAGCAAATTGGAAATGGACTGCTCACTTGAACGAGCATAGTCCAATTACATGTTGCAGCATTGTGCGCTTTCCTTCCTTTTAATCACTAGCGTTACTTTGTCCTTGGTATTTCTCTTTACTGCCCTAAACTGCACCGCCACCCCCACAACTTGATTGGTGGCCATGTTTTTGAGTCCCCAGTGGTCAGAGAATGTAAGCTGTCAGGCTGTCTGTTTGAATGATAGTGAAAGGGGGTTGTGGTAGGTTCTCCATTTATTTTTCTCCCCCGTCTCTCTCTCTCTCTCTCTCTCTCTCTCTCTCTCTCTCTCTCTCTCTCTGTGGCCGACCTCTCCCATCTGGATTGTTGATCAGTAAGAGGAAGCCCAAAGCCTCCAAGCCACTATAAATAGGCTTCTGTCTGTCTGTGTCACGCTCTCGCTCTCCCCTCCTCCTCCTCCTCTCCTAGAGCTCAAGGGACAGCCAACTCCCTGATTATGCAGTGCCTCTACCTCCCTGGCACTTGAGTTCAGCTCTGTCGAGCCATGCTGCTCTGCTGCGCTACAGATAAAGCTTGACTAAAACACTGGAACTGAATTCCATGCATCGAACACTGGAACGCGTAGGCCTTTTTTTGTTTTGTTTTGTTTTTTGTCTCTTGGTTGTGGGTGAGCTAGTAATGTCCCTGCTCATTCTGTATAATCATACACAGTAGAGTTTTTTTTTTCCCTAGGAAGCAGGAAAGAGAGGGGGGAAAAAAAGCAAATAACCTTTTTATGACTGTGGTACACTGATATAATAGACAGCCGTATACAGCACTCAGATAAAGAGTTTAAAGTGTGTTCGTGCTGTGTGTGGAATTGAGGCCATGTAGGAGTTTGAAGCAAAAAGCGCCAGGAGGGCAGTGTAGTGTGTGTCGGTGGGAGGTTTGTGCTTAGATTTATTCAAGGTAAAGAACAAGTAAAACAGGGTGTGTGTAATGTTGATCATATTAATCTTTTTTTTGTGTGTGTGTGTGTTTTATTCCCTAAGTCTACAGCATATTGCCCATCATTTACATTCACTACGGAATGACATGTAAAGGTTTTTGTTTAAATGTTTTTAAATAGTATCACATAATCAGGAGTGGGGTTATACACAGAATATCGATTCTGCCGGAATCACATTACATTCTATGTAAGCACACGAGCATGAACGCGATATACCGCTTTTATACAACAGTTGTAAAAAATAAAACATAATATGAAGTAACTGACATTTCAAAGGATCGGTTTATTTCTTTGCTACACTGCTCTCAAGCAGAAAGGTCACTTAGGAAGATGAAATATTTCAAATGTTTGCCGAAGTTATTCGGCTTCTTATTATAAGATTACAATGAGTTAAATGTATTCTATCGGGATATTATTTAGCAAATTTTAAGCATTAATTTGTAGAAGAAAGCACAATGATCTACCAATAGAATTCATCATTTTAAAGGACCCATATTTTAAGCCATGGCGAATGCTAGCAAAAATGAACTAGCTAGCGAAACAGGTTGTTTGTGAACAACTTTAAAAAATAAAAAAAATTAAAAATCAGTAAGCTATCTTACATATGAACTTACTTTGGACCATTGACCGTTTCAATCTAAAGTAAAAAATAAAAAAATTGTGGTTTGACTGGTTTGCACACTTTAATTTAATACAATACCGTTCACCATTTAAATTTTAGATTAAAGGTTCCATATTTAACCTTTTCTTTAACACAGATCTCAAAGCGTGCATCAATGCCACAGCGGAAATACCCTTCAGATAATGCATTTTTTCATGCCTCAGATTCTCTCTTTCACTCCTCCTCCTCCTATGAACGCTTCTTTTTAGTCTTTATGTAAATGAGCCACTTTTGAGCCACGCCCCTTAAGCAGAACAGCAGAGCTAATCAACACCCTGGGGCGGGATCTTTTATGTGAGGTCACAATAGGAAGAGAGTCTAACTGGCTTGTTTAAGCCATGGCCAATACAAAAACACTGGGGAAAAAAATACCATACGAGGAAATTATATATATTTTTTCCCTTTATTTCCCCCTTTTTTTTTTTTACCTTTTCTTTTTACCTCACATTTTACAGAGACCCATCTAAATGTTGATAAATGACTGAAAAAATGACTAATTGCGCAAAAACATTTTGCAGAATGTTTCAAATAAGGTTAGTCAATTGTAATCTTTTAATAAGAAATCATAAATAAGCATGAGTATTGGAGATTTTATTGATTGATTGATTGATTGATTGATTGATTGATTGATTTGCAGTATAGAGAAAATAAATCCCGAAGACAATGCGCTCATGTTCATGTGAAATTTGCTACCGTTTTTTCTTTTCATTTGTATCTGCTTATTAATAAAGCTATTGCGTTTTAGGTCATGTTTTGGAAAACGTACTTAAGTAAACATTGAGTTGAGTGGAGCAACAGCGTACAGTTAAATTCCCCGAGTCTGGTTATAATAAGTATAATTACTGCGGCTGAGAAGCTCTGGAAACTATAGTGACTCGTTAGAAAAGTAAAAGAATATGGGACCTTTAGGTTGCGTAAGAAGTCTCCACAGTTGCGGCTATGCGTAGATAACGTACTGTATAAGAATGATTTCATTACTTTAAAGCTGCTTCTGGTCAAGCAGTGCTGTTCTAGACAATTAATCAACACCAGTAATCCGACCGATCCCGTTTGACAATGCAGCAGGAAAAAGTCATTATCTTTTTTTGAACCAATCAAGCGTATTGCTTCTCTCTATTAAAAGCCAAGCTCCATATTCTCTGTAGCGTTATCTCCTTTCAGTGTAAGTGTAGGATAAAGGAAGGGAAAAAGATGGGAGCGACGACACTGTGTGTTGTGTTCCAGCTGTGATGTTTTGCTGAGGAAATGGAAATGTTGAGAGCAGTCTTGCATGTAATGACTAATAACAGTGATGTTCGAGACAGACCACCTCCAGTGTTAGTGTCTGATGGAGGAGTTAAATGAGATAATTGACTCCGAGGAAATGCCTCTAACGGAGGCTGGGATCACGGTTTTATCAGCGATGCGCGATCACAGTACAGTGATTCAAGGCACTAGTGATGTGATGTGTGATTTATATACAATTATGATAAAGTCAAGGTTAGTGATCATTTTCCTGTTTTGTTTTTAGATGAAGTGTGAATTCATGGAGATAAGTTTTAGCTGTCGGAGTTAGTGTACGAGTTTCCTTTTTTATGGTAAAGAAGATGTGCTGAGGAAAACTCACTTTTTAGACATTAAGAAAAAAAAAGGGAAAAATAGATTTCCTGCTTTTTTTTTTTTTTTCATTTTTATATTGACTGCCACTTAAATTTTTACCCGAACGGGACCTTAAATTAGAGAAACCTCTCCCCCAGCTTGTTGTTGCTCAGCTTTGTAGTTCTCTGGAGGGGCGTGGCTCTGCAGTGACTCATTTACATAGACACAGAAACAGCATGATAGGAGAAGGAGTGAAATCAAAGGAGGTTCAGGTAGAAAGTAATGCATTATCTGAAAGTATTTATGCTTCACAATTAACACACACACACACACACACTCTCTCTCTCTCTCTCTTTCTGGGCGAGCTCTGAGACCAGTGTAGAGTTGTTAAATAGTAAAATATGGGACCTTTAAACTATAACAGTAATAGAAGACAGTATTTTTGTTAATTAGTTTTAAACAAAAACATGTAGCCTAGTCAAAAATGTGTAGGATGAGATAAAATGTCTTTCATTACGTCTTCCAACACACTTGGGGGGAGGAATAAAAAGCCTCAAAGCCTTAAGTCGTGCATATTATCCTTATGTTGTGATCGCTTGTGTGCTCTTATTATGTCAAATGAGTAACTTTGCCACATCTGAAAATTAAATTGTATCCCAGTGCTGTTTATACTGCTTCATTTATATGCACTTTTTCTGATAAACAGTATATGGATAATTTATAGCGTTCCCAAGATAAGAAAAAAAACAACAACCCTGTGTAATACTAGTAGTTTTGTTTTTATACGCGAGCTGCACTTGAAACAACTTTTATTTCATCTTCTTCTTTTTTTTCTTTTTCTTTCCCATGTTTGCGTTTACCGAGCTGAAGAGGAAATCTGCCCCGTGTTATTGAGGAATTCTTATCTCCTTATCCTCTCACTCTTCACCCTTGGTTTCCCTTCCCTCCCTTTTTTTTGTATTCCCTCCCTTCATGCTGCCCCTGCTCCTGAGACTGACCTTGATTCCTGTTGCAATAAATACTGCTCATGTGGAGTGAGTCAGGGTTTAGGCATTGGGCAAGGAGGAAATGGGAAATGGGTGGAGTCGCTCGGTAGGAATACAAAGCCACTCTGGTGGGATTTATAGCCGGGTTTTTAATTGTATTAGGTGTTTATACTCCTCTCGGCTGGTGCATTTTCCCCAGCTTAATCTTTAGTGACTCTTGCGCCTGTATCTTGCTTTATAACCTGTGACCGGTCACTGTCGTCATGACGATAGACTTATTACTCTTGTGTTATCTCCTTACAGGAAAGAAAAAGAATGGAATTTGTAAAGGAAAAAAAATGTGAACGGTCATGCTGCATGAAGAATGTACAGGAGTGACTAATAGGATCTTTTTTTTTTTTTTTTTTTAATTCATTGCATTCATTGTCCTGAAGCTTAATAGGCATGTACTGCATTCTTCATGGCTACTTTACACAATGCCTCCTTTGACAAACAGAGGTGTAGGATGTCCTGTAGGCAGTAGCACGATGTGACGAGGTGTTAAAAGTTGTTCACGCGTGCTAGTAATATACAGTCAGCCAGCCAGAGCGCAGAAGCGCTGACGATCCCACTTGCTTTGACGCACAAGATAACTGCGGCTCTGGCTACATCTTGCTTCATATTGTTCAACGCAGGATCTAAATACGCTCACTCGCAGCTAAAAATCTGTACTGGTGCCATTGTAGTGCAGTATTTCTTGTTCGATTGTTGTGCAACATGCATCACCATACAGGATTCGGATAACAATATTCACTGTAGAGAAATATCTACAGTGTATTTAATTGTGTTTCATAGATGACATTTATTCCTTTTATATAATATATTGATCCCTGCAGATATATTTCTTATACGTCTCCGTTTAATTGCACTTTGCACATTCTGTGTAATTTATATATATTTTCATTTATTTCTATTTTCATTCTGTTTTATTTTTGACTTTTGTAAATCTGTAAATTTGTATGTCACAAATTTTATTTTATTATCTTTTATTGGAATTTTTATCTTTAGTTTACTTGTATTCTTCTAGTGCAATTTTCCTTTTATTGTAGTGAAATCGTTCTGTCCTATCTTTACTTTTTAGGTGTGTGAGGTAGTCGTATAAGGATTTTGCTGCATATCACACTGTGTATGGTTGTTTACGGGACAAATATTTAAAGTCTTTATTTAAAAAGACTGAATTAAAAAAAAAAAGTAAGACCTCCCTGCACGGCATCGTAACTTAACGGTTACGCATGATTCATATGTGACGTCTGGATGTCAGGACAGATCTTATCTTGTCCTCGAATCAATCATGATTCTTTGTTAAGGTCGCAGGCACTTTCTGCTTCTTTAGAAAGTTTGTCAGAACAGAATAATTTGTCTCCCTGATTTGTTTTTACAGAGAGATCGCGTGTGTCACCAAACATGTTTCGTCAGTTGCGCTGAAAGACACGACACCCCAAGCTGGTCTATACACCAGACTTCACTCTGTCCTCCCGACACCCGACTTGTACGGTTGTGTATACTGTATTTTGTCCTCACTGTTTCTGTTTATTAGCACCTGATAACTCTGCACTTAATCAGCGTCTTTAAACTGGAAGAAGTTTGACAAAAGCCGTTCTTGTATGAGGCATAATTTCGACAATGAGAAAATTTCACGTCCTCATGAGGACATTCGCCGGTCCAGCTTCCTCTCTCTTTAATCAGTTCTGATTTCCTTTAGCTTATGTTGCCTCTCTGATTAGTTTGGTAACAAAGTGGACTTCCTGACGACGTCGAGGAGTCGTTGCAGTTTACATGGAACCGCGGGATTCAACACAATGAACACGGCGCGCACAATGGCTGTTTGCAAAATACGCAGAGGCAAGAATGTAAGATCGAGTAAATACCCTCTCAAAAGCACGCCTGCGCCAAAATCCAGATAACACACGTGATCGCCGCCGCAGCCAGAAACTGCACTGGAGCGAACGAATGCGCTTGAGCAACAAAGGCACGACTAATGAGGGAACAAGTACCGACTGGAAACACGTCCCGGTTGTTGTGACATTTTACCTGGATATTAATGTAATGCTGCTGTTCCTCTGCTATACAGTAAACGGCAAGACGTCATGCATTCCACCCCCAAATAAATATCTGTTTAAATAATTCAATTAAAATGTAAAACCCACTCAGCTAAATAAATGCTGTATTTTGCGAGGCAGTTTATGTATCGCCACATTGACTCTAAAAATAGTTTAATCTTGATGTTATACATGTTTGCATTTGAGGTTGTAACATGTCACAACATCCGGGACAGCTTTCCAGTTCGTACTTGTCCTCACACCGGCAGGCAGCGCACCATCCCGTGTGGTAGGAGCGAATGATTTTCTTAGTAAGTTGGTTTAGAATTGTAACAAAAACAATGTAATATAGAATCATACTTGGAAAATGACAATACAGCTCGAATCGGCACCTACAGTAGGTATCGTGATAATATTGTATTGGTAGCTCCTGGTGATCCCCATCATCCCTACTGTATTTAGTATATGGACATATTTAAAGGTGTACTCGTGTGTTAATCCACCTTTATTATTTACTGCACTTTTAAATATTGACGTCTTGAGTAGAAGTAGAATACAGTCTCCATGCTTTGTTTTTAATTTTAGACATAACTGTTGGGAAGTGCACAGATTAGTTTCTCTGCTCTAATGCGTTCTTCTTCAAGGTCATGTTTCCTTCTACAGTTAGATTTTCAATAATACAAGATAGCTTGCTTGCTCTGCTCAGCAACTTTGGAGATAAAACCATCATGAAAAAATGAAACCCAAGAACATTACAGTATGAAGCAATTCAACCATCTTAATCGATGGATCAGTTTTCGATTCAAAACCCATTTTTTACGAATTATTTTAGTCGACAAAGAAATTTCCCACAGCTCACACAGAAAATACAAACTGCTTCCATCGTCCATGTTTATCTGGCTTTGAGTATCGCGTCTTCTCCTTTCGAGTTTGAGCGGTTGGTGCGATACCGCCACGGGACATGACATTGAGACCATCTGTTAAAAATGACATCTTTTTATAATCTTTTTAAAAAAACTGTTGATACGTTAAAACCTTTCAGAAATGCAGCTGAGACAATTCAGATGGTACTTATAGTCAGCTACTGAATGGAATAGAAAATGTGAAAACGGAATCAAATGGACGATCCATCTGTACTCTGGATTCAACGCTCCATGTCTCTTCCTGCACGGCCCAGCCGTAGGGCTTCGCTTCCCCACAGTACGTAAGTGTTTTCCTCCAGTCAAACTCGCTCAGCATGCGTTATTAGATTATTAGCTACCAGCTTTAAGCTTCAGTAGTTTCCAGGCAACCAAGTCATGTGACTCGAACGTTTACTTTACTGGTGCATTAGCTTAATAAATGTATGATTTGTCAACCCCTGCTGTACCTCTAGATATAATCAGTAGACATCCTGTTTCACCTTGTCTTCGTCCTTGAATGCTAGTGCTGAGCCAGGATCTAAAGTGCTCTCTTTAAAACTGCGCTGTTCGGGTCTTCTCACGTCGAGGGCAAATCCCACAGAGTAGCATCGACTGTGTTTTTCAGCGAACTCAAACACCCCCTAAATCCCCCACTCCCACACACCCTGTCCCTCACTTTTCATGCTCTCACTCTTTCTTTCTTTCATATATGAAAAGCAAAATGTGTAGCCTATTATTGAAACGTCAAGCACAGAGCTGCTCCGGTGACTAATAGGTTTCTGGCCTTCGGCACTTTTCTGTTTTGCCTTAACGCACTCCCTTGGCTTTTGTTTTTGAAAAAAAAAAAAAAAAGAAAGTGGTTTCCTCTTTTCTCACACACACTCTTGCTCTTACGCTCAAATTTTTGTTCTCGATCTTGTTCAGATTTTAAAATGGGGCTAGTGAGCATTTCTTCGGCACTGATGAATAAAAGAACAAGAAGAAAACTTTGCCTTAAAAGAAAAAAAAGGTTAAATGTGTAAATGTAAGACTGCCTTAATGTCACAATAGTGTCGCTGTCTTCTCTCTGGAATTGTGCAGGTGAGGTTGAATTCGCTCAACGTTATAGAAGCGAATTCAAGATGGAAAAACCAGAACGCTTCTTATGAAGAAGAAAAAAGAAAGAAAAAACAAGCTCTGAAGAACCACTTCAAAGCCGCTGAACATCCTCCGGTGCAGGTTTTGTTGTATTTCGTACCAGACAGCTAGAGGAAACTAGTGCGAGATAAACTGCGAAACCACACGCTATGGAGATTTCAGTGGCAACAGATGAGCAAGTTTGTTAGTTTGAACTGGAAGCGATGCACATTACGGCGAAGCCAGCGATGAAAGGCTGCGGCTCTGCGTGAAGCGGCCGGCTCGAGCGGCCCAGTCGAGACTCGAACCCCCTAATCCCTTTAAGAAGCCGTGACGAGAACTCGGCCATGCCGTTTGTTACGACCTGAGATTTTTCCTTGCGCTGACCCTCGCGGTTTATCCAGCAGGATCGCTGCTTGTAACGGCTGCCAGAGGAGATTTAAGGAAACTCAAAGGCACGAGCTTTGAGGAGGTTTTTTATATTAATGTTTTATTAATACTGTTTTATTTTTTTTTTTTGGTTACCTTTGTTGCGAAGAGGGGTCTCTGAGAGAGGTTTTTCATAACCGCGATTTCTTAATCGAATGCACAAAAGGCCAAAAGACTAAATCGTGTGTGGAGGAGTAGAGACGGTGTCTCTGAGGATCTTTTCAGTTGGTCCCCAAATTAGCCCCCCAATCCTCTGCTGGTTTGCAGAGACTAGACTTGCGGTTGCTAGTAGCAGAGCGCAGGTGTTGGTGAGGTTGCCACTCCTTACTTCCTGCTAGACTATTCATTTTCCATGCTTTACTCTCTCTCTCTCTCTCTCTCTCTCTCTCTCTCTCTCTCACACTCACACTCACACTCACACACACACACTCTCACACACACACACACACACACACACACACACACACACACACACACACACACTGCGCAGTAAAAAACTGAGCAGTTATTATCTCTGCAGCGACTGAGGCACCACCTTCTGTTTTGCATTCACCTTTTGTTTTTTTTTGTTTTTTTTCATCCCTCAGATCCAGGGATGTCCCTCTCGCTCTCGCCCTTTCTGTCTTTCTCTCTGTCTCTTTCTTTTCAGGTAAAGCTTGGGCCGGATATGCAAACGTGTGGATTTGAGTAGCATTTGCGCCATCGTTTAAGCCTGATGAATTACTTCCAGATAGATCTGGTTTCTCTCTTTGTGATATCAGGACGTGTGGCTGCCTTTCGTTTCAGCAGCAGGTGATTGGATTCCCTGCAGCTGTCCTTAAGGGTAGGGGAAGCTTAGGGAAACACCCTGCTGACAACCCCAACTTCCCCTTCCCCCAACACCTCCTCCTCCAACACCTACACCTCCCCCCCCTCCCTTCCCCTTTCCCATAAGGCCCTGTGCTTGGCCTCACATGTTTAATGCTACTGCTGAACAATGGGGAGCCAAAACTTGCAGACTGCCAAACACCGTCAGGTGTCGGACTTATAATCTAATTTCTTTTTCTGGGACTGATCTGTAACTATTTGATCTTGTGTTTTAATCCACTTAAAAGAAAAAAAGAAATCCCAGTTCATAAATCAGTTTCCACAAAGTTGCGTAACTATCCGGCAGTGTAGAGGACATGTTTTATTCTGACTGAACGTATTATCGCCGATGCATCGTGTTCAAACGGATATAACGCCTGCACTAATTGCATCACTCCTCCTGAGACTTCTTGCACACCCACTGTGCATGTTAGTTGATGTTAGTTGGTGACACTGTGGTATGTAAATTACCACGACAGTCTCTTCCTACCCACCGCGTTCCTGTTCACCTGTTTGCCCGCGTGGCTCTCGTCTGCCACGGCAGGCTCCCACGCTTTCACATCGCGAGAGCACTCGCTTGCTAATGACTGAAAGCCGGCAGCGGGCGAGCCTTGTGCAAAAAGGCCACTTCCACCCTTCATCTTGACAAGACCCTAACAGGAAATCTGCACAGGGATTCCGGTTGCCCGCGAGAAGTCGGGTGGAAAATTCTCTTTCGCAAGGCGGCGCGCTACAATGCGAGCACTCCTTCCCGAGTGCGAAAGGTGAGACGGCTCACTCAAATCAGCTATCGCTTTGCATCCTGAACGACTCGCTTCGGGCAGCATGCGAATCGTGGCTCTGCCCCTTTTCGAGACAGGAAGCTTCGTGTTGTATTCGGTGCGGTCCTTTATGTAAGTGCGAGACGGTCGCTCTGGCGTTTTAAAAGCGTACTCTGCACGTTTAATGAGAGTTGTCGTGACTAATAGGGCTTAGGTTATGAGGAGGTGGAGGATGACAGCGAAGAGGCCCGACCTTTATTTGCTCACTATCCATTATACACAAGATCACTTTTTTTTTATTTATTTATTTATTTTTTTAACCCCACGTACGTTTTTTTTCTTGTTTGTTATTATTATAGATTTAAAGGTTCCTTGATGAATTTATCTGGCTCATGTGTCTACAGTTTCCTTGCTGTTTTCCCCCGAGGTGTTACTTTCAGCATCAGTGGTGGTGGCGAGGGGGTTTCCAGCAAGTTTTTTTTTTTTTTTTCGCAGTAAGACTTCAAATCAAAAGACTTGGGTTGCAGAAGACTTGCGGTTAACAGTCATGTAATCATCGTGACGGTTGTGTGGTTGTGTTTGTGTGTTTCTTTGTGTGCGCTGGACTGATATCGCAGCACGCCGCTCAGCAGTCTGGTATGAATCGAACGCTGCTCGACCTGCCTTTCCAACCGTCAGACTCAGAAGGGGGGGGGTGGTTTGGCATCTCCACACCTACCAATTTAGCACCTCAAATGTGGTCAGCAGGACAGCCTCGCGAGGACGAGCTAAACTCAAATTACAGAGAGCTTTCGGTTTCCATGAATCAGATTTTCAGTGACTCCTGCTCTCTAATTATAGGTCAGGGCCGTTTGTTGCCCGATTTGTTTTATGACTTGGAGGTATTGCAGTATTTCTGGTCCGTAGCTAGCTCGAGCATAACACAAGCGACTGTTGAGGAAAACGAGAAAGCAAGTCTTTATGCATCTTGATTAATTTCATGTCCTTTTTGGGGTTTTTTTTTTTGTTTGTTTTTTGTTTTTTAGCTTAGAGGAGGCGATGTTGAGCAGCGTTACGCTTTAGCATTTCCTCTGACCTCAGAAAACCTTTGATATAGAAATCGCAGTAGTTATCTCATAGTGTTCTGTAACATTGCCTGATCACTTTGTGTACCTCACACCTTGCGCTGCTCTGTTTGTGTGTTTTTTTGTTTTGTTTTTTAATCAGAAAAAATCAAGTCTGGAGGAAAATAAAAAGCCTAAAGCTGTGTGTTTTGGCTAGCAGAGCAAAACCGTTTCTGTTTAATGGCCAAATATGTGGTTTTTCTCTTTTCTTTGTTTGTTTTCCAGCACTCGTTTGCCTCTCAGACACTGTTTCCTCATGTGCTGGAATGTTGGAAGAGAAGCAAAGCGACGTCCCCGCTGCCTTCATCCTCAGTCAACCAATGCCTTTTTCTTTTTTCTTTTTTTTTTTCACCCCCCCCCCCCCTTTCAGGATGCGAGTTTGACGAGAGGATGTTTAAAGTTTTTCAAACACTTTTGCCCCGTCTTCCGTCTGAGTTTTTTTTCTTCTTCCGTTCTCCAGCTTTTAAAACCCTTTAGTGGTGTGTGCTGTTTATGTAACTCTCAGATTAATGGTGTTAACCTGGAAGAGTGTTGAGAGTGTAGTCTTTCTAAACATAGCATGACGTTAGTTAAACCTTGTCAACATCATCGGGGTTGGGTTAAAAAACCCCGCTCCAGATTGATAGCGATCCACTTGGCTTGAACGTGTCTGCAGTTCTGCTGAATTTTCTTGGTTTTTTAAGGGCTGCCAATGAAACCATTTCCAAGATGGAAGGCAGAGATTTATAATGTTGATTTTGTTGTTGGTGTAAAGACACAGTTTAATTTTCTTTTGTAAGACGATTTTAATACCTGTAGAACATCGAGGGGAAAAGCGAGTTCCTGTTCGCACTCACTGTACGGTCTAATTGGTTTCCTCAGTGTTACGGATGAAGGGGAAATATTCTATCCATATATATTCTGAGACAGAAACGTCACAATATGTCCCGTGGTCTCCAGGTTAAAGACATTGGGAGGTGAACTAGAGTGAGAAAGCAAGATTTAAAAACACACCTAAAGATACAGAGCGATATATCAATCAGCTACAGTATAGCCTTAAAATCAGATAATAAAAAAAGATAGTTACTACAATAGTTACTCTGTACATATTTCATCAAACCCATGTCAATAAAAGGGAAAAAGAGGAATAAAGCACAGATATGCATCTGAAGTCATATTTTTAATTGCATCGTGTAACGATTTTATCATATATACAATACTTTGAATCATATTAAATAAATGAATAAATCATCCCGTCATCAGCTGTTCTTTTACCTATAATTTTTTTGTTGTTAGTGTTATTAGTTTTGCAATTTTTTGCATGTTTTTCTGAACCAGTTGTTTAACAGTTGATAATTGATTAATCATTACTAATTCATCATAACATAATCTGTTTAAATAAAACAAACTTATGTAAAGCAAAAATTAGTTAAACAAAATCATAAGTCGGAAATACTGCTCGTCTCTCCTTCCTTAGTAAAATCCAAGGCAGACTAAGCAAATGTCTCTCATGGTGTTTAAGCTAACAGATATGGAGGCTACAGAGAAACATGCTGCCAAACAAACATAATCACTTCAAATTTTAATATGTTTATTGTAACATTCAACATTATTAAACATTAAGATTCCCATTCTCCTTAAGTTATGACTTTTACCTTTGAGAAGACAGAAAACTCCTAAAGCGCAGACGCTGGAGTCTCCTTCCATAACTTGAAATAAGTGGCCTCTTAAAGAAATATTTCCTTTGGGAAACATCAGTGGATATTTCAGACTTTATTTATCAGTAGGCTGTATGCAGAGTATCCACTACGTATGTCTGAGCGAATAAGCTGTTATTATGGAAATGATGACGTACTTGAGCGAGAGCATTAATATAAATCTGAGATTTGCTGTGCAGCCTTTACTGCAAAATGAAACACGTACATTGAACAGAAGTGTAGTATAAATCTATAAATAAATAAATAAAAATCTGTTGATATTGAGCACTTACTACTAATGCTTCCTTGTTTCCTAGAACACAAAAGGCTCAGATGTGGCCCGTCCTCCGCCCCCAACACAGCTCATATCACAACAGACATTCAGTCATTTTTCATCTGTTTTTATTTCCATTTTTGTTCCAAAGTAATGAAAACACAGACATGTGATCTCTGGTTAACATTAGAGACTTGTGGAGCAGATGTACTTTTTCCACCCTTGGGGGTTGTGTAGTGTTTAGCAGCGAGATTTGACCTGGACTGAACTCTTTTTTTCTTTTTTTCTCTGTTCTTGACCAAACCCAGTCTCCGTCTCTCAGACAGGGTAAAATGACCCTTTTCTTAGCTCATTCCCTTTAGCGTGCGGCACTAAGACAGTGAAATCCTGCCTTTGTGGGCGAGACCATGCGTCATTCCTTTCTTTTTCCATTGATAAAGATGTTTTTCAGATGAAACAGAACTGTAATAGCAGCTTCTGAACCAGAAGGGTTTTTTTTTCCATAGGGTATGTAGCATTTTTAGAAAGTTTTAGAAGTTTTGAGATCAGGTTCTATGGTGGTCTGTTGTACAGATTCAGATCTGTCTATCGGAGATGTTTGGAATTCCACAGTCATGCAAGCGAGTAATAAACAAGTCTCAAACTTAAATGTGGAAGAGTCAAGCTCCTCTGTTGTAGACAGGAAATGACCCATTTTTTCCAGCAGCTTTCAAAATGCTGTCCTTGCCTGACCTGTGATTAATGTACCATTGGCTAACTCTTTAGCATCTAGTCTAATAGGATTATTAGCGTTTGTGTAGTGTAGATGAATCAATGTCCAGTATGCATTTGGCCAGATGATGTTTTAAGTGCCTCAGTATTTAAAAAATAAAATAAAATAAAATTCTTAATCATGACACGTAGCCGCCTTAATCAAAAGTACATTAGGGCATTTTCACATTTGGTACGTTTGTTTGCTCGCTCTCCCCCGCATAATATTTTTGCTCTCCGTTTTCGGGTACTCTTGTGTATTTACAGTCTGCGAAACAGCAGGTGGCAGTATGCACCGACACGGTTTGTGAGCACCATTAAACACAAGAAAAAGAAGAACAAGGAAGGTAATGTTTGCATTATGCCTAATTTTATTGATGTAAAATGTCAATACAAATGTCGAGCAAAGGATGATATTGGCGCATGCTACAGTACATGCACACAGATTTCAGAAGAGACAGATGCAGTTCTTCGGACACAGATCTACTTCTGTTCTCGGATTGGCTCCCATATCTGATTTGATTCATGGGCACGGTTCCCGAGCATGGACCGATTATGTTCTCACTGGAGTCAAATGTTCTTGGGAACTATCCCGATACCTAATGTGAAAACATACTTAGTCTGACTTAATGAATAATCCTTAGATGCTACATCATGGAAGGATGACAAGTGATGCCCGTGGGTCCTGAATGATATAATGACATGTTGTAAAACATCAGTTTTCTGCTACTGAACACTTTTCAGAAGTGAACCTTTTTAACGTACAACCACAAAATGGTCCATTTGATTGTGAAGTTATATCATTTATTGATCCAGTGAAATTTCCTGCCTTCCAAGTCCAAAACTGTCCAATAGCTTATGCTAGTCCAACCCTGTGATGGAGCATTCTATGCAAATGCATATGATGATTTCCCAGCCATGATTCATGCTGTCAGTTGGCGCTGTGTTACTACATGTCAAGCCTCAAGGCAAACAAGATGAACCCTGCTGGATTGTACCAAAAAAAAAAAAAAAGGTGGAAGGGGAGTCATTATTCATTCTTTTCTTGAATGAATTATTGTTGCACTTTAGCAAAGCTTGAGATGTTTCTTATTCCTGGCTAAGGCTCGTCATCAACCCAGATTATAAACCAGCTAAGCCATCTTTTGACTTAGAATGTCAGTTGTTTGAAAATCTTAATTGTATGTTAACCACAAAGCAGGGTTTAGAGAGCCAGGGTGTGGACCGAGTGCAGGGCTAGTGTGCGCAAACATGGCAAAACCATGACTGCTTGAAGAAAAACTCGCTCTGAGCCACTAATGGTGTGTTTAAAACCACAAAAGAGAAACTTGAGCCAGGAAGCAGACTTGTTTTTTTTTTTTTATTGAGCACTGCTGTCGTTGCTGCTCCAGTTCTGTATTAATTTAGGTCTTGTTTCCAGTGCCTGTTCTCCAGCTGCACCTCCCTACACACACTACCTTTTTGGCTCCGCGTCTCTCAAACATAAAGCGAGCTCAGGCTGTGGTGGCGTGTCCTTTCCAGAACACACTTGCTTATGGTTAGTGTTTGGTGGTCTTGCCTTAAAGTTGTAAGGATTGGTTTTTTTGGTTTTGGACCAGTTCCCTTGCTGGTTTGGAGTCAGCATGCTTTTGATTGTAGGAGGTCTGTGGTGTTACTGTTCGCAGGTCCATTTTTTTCCTGGCGATTAAATGTAGCATATCACAGTTCTGTGCGATTTTTATGTAGCAGTTTCACAAGCGTTTCCTGGTACCAAGTATTTTATGTGCCCTTTCTCTGCCCTGTAATACTGAAACCGCTTGAAATAGTGCCTGCGCAAACACCGCTTAAAGGAAATGTGCCAAGAGGCAGGTACAGTGTTTGAGTGTAGCACCTTCAGTCACTTGCCCTATCTGATGCCCTTTTTTTCCATTCGTTTTTTACGTAATACATTCATATTATGTGAAAACGCATACACCGTGCCAGGAATCTAATCTTCAAGTCATGTCTACGATGCATAAAATGTGCCCGTGTACGAGTTTGCTAACACAAGTAGCAGCGAAACAGTAGGTATATTTTAGACGTATTTTAAACACTGAGCTTTGTGATGATTGCAATTTATCACAATATCATCTAATCATATCTGACATATGCTGTAAAAGTAAATACATTGTCCTATCAGTAGATTAGATACAACTTTGTCATTATGCATACCTATAAATACATGTACAACACCTCATCGTTTAGATCAGTGGATCTCAACGCCGGTCCTGGACGACCACCTGCCCTGCACGTTTCAGCTGATTTAACTAATGAACTCATCAACAGCCTTTTCTTAATTGAATCATACAATTAAGGGACGACACCACTAAAATATTCCTCCAGATACAGTCGTATTGTAGATACAGTTTAGAGGCCCGTGCTATCAGGGAAGGAAATCTGGATGCGTTGATGTGATAACCTGGTCATTCGGTACATTAAGGTCATCAGCTGACTTAATTTTTTTCCCCACATAACGAGTCTGGACCTGACGAACTGAAGCAACCCCTGGTCATAACACAGAGGCGTGTACAGCAGCCACTATGCGTGATGGGGGCATCGCTTCATGTCCCTCCATCGCTCTGGGATGGAGTCAGTCCGAGCTCATCAGACCGCATGACCCATTTCCATTATGATGTTTAGCAATGTGGAGCTTTTCCTGATTAGTCTCACATAGCTGGTTATTTCCAGTCCAGTGAGTTCTCATCACATTGTGTGTGTGGAAATGCTCCTATATTCATTATTAAACATAACTGTGATGTCTACTGTCAGTTTTTTGTGATCCAACTTCACCAGGCACTTATAAACGTCATTTTATTAATTTTTTTTTTTTTACTTCACATTTCTTCCACAAAGCTGACATTCCAGGTCTTAATAATGTACTGGACATTTCTTCACCCGATTTCAGACATTTCTAATACGTACTTGCTTGATGCAGGTCCTTTCTGATGTGCCATCTTGTGTACAGAGTAGATGCAAATGAAATGTACAGTAGTGCAAAGAGAGCATTATGCATCTTTGCATAACTTTTAATCACGTCATTGTGCATCATTTTCTGACTACTTTTGGTTCTTGATTCAGTTTATGTCGATTTCATTCTTCTCAAGAAGAACTTGGGGAGTGGGGGGGTGTTTTGGTTGACTTCACATGCATGTTGTTCATCAGTGTGTCATTTTTGTGAAATCTCTAGCAAGGAGTGCATTTTGATAAATAGTCAAGCTGTTGCAAGCTTTTGTGTCGTCACAGAAAATAAAACGTCAGTAGTTGCCCAGTTAATGGGTTAATTCCACTCGGCCTTTTCTGGTCCGTGTACATGTTCTAGTTTTTATTTCCACTGAACGGCCGAAACAAAGTGAAATGCAGCATTATACTGGTAGTTTGCTTGGTTCCTTATTGCCTGTCAGAATTAAGTGACAAGTGTGGCCAATGAATTAGGGCCAGCTAACAGCATGCCAGTGTGTCTAAAAAGGAACTTAGCTTGGAATGCACTTACACGTCCCAGCCGTCCAGCACACTGTGCTCATAAAAGCTGCTGAAGAATGACTGCTGCCTGCTGCTGTTCAACAGGATTAACATTCCACAGCCCCAAAGAAACCCTTGTCCTTTTATGTAATAAAGCAGTCCTGAAAGGCTTACTTGGCAAGATGTGAGTGAAATGAAAGCGTGTGACCCTCGCACATCACACCGTGCCTCTGAGAACCGAGGTTTGTTTGTGAAAACAGTTTTGCGCAAGTGTCAAAGGTTTAGGGCTCCGATACCGCCATCGGGTCGTGCGAGCTACTAAATCCGACTCGTTAATTTCGCCTCGTATTTCGCCTATAAACTACCTCTCCTCCCGCAAGCGCATCCCGCAAGACATCTGTTCTAATATCCTTGACAGTAAGATCCTCATGAGGTGTTCTCAGAAATCCTCCGTCTGCCGAGTGCACCAGCTGCCTCCTCAATTATAGGCTTCTTCTCTCATCTCAATACAGCTGGGAGCTTGTTGCTTCTGGTGAAGAAGCAGCCAGACGCAAAACTGGAAAAAGCCGGTGCTCCTCTTCCTGCTTGGCTCATTAACGCCACCCCCCTCTGTCCTCTTACCGAAATGTGCTCACTGGCTGTGGCGAGCAAACGAGCGTCAAATTGCTGCAGTGCTGTTTTGCTGTCATAACACTGGCCAGCATGGTTCGTCACATCAGCGTGATCTCACGACGCATCGTCTCCGATGAACTCCATGTCCTCGGGATTCCCGAACAATACCTCTCATTATCGGCTTAGGTTAAAGTTCATGTGAACATTGTTCCTTTTTAACTTTGGAAGGGGAAAAGCCACCCAGGATTAAGGGATATGCATCAGAGAGTTTTAACCTTTCTCCAAGATTGCGTTTTTTCAAAGAATGTGGACACAGAGGACGCTGTCTGTAAATGAGTAGGAAAAAGTTTACTCGTAACAAGCGATGAATCAATTTATCGCCTTATTGACTGGCAAATAAGGTGACATTCGTCAAAGCTGGTTAATTGCGGTATGATTCAGACAACAGTGGCCTCCCCAAAGGCAGTTCTGGGTGTGATGATGTAAGTAGCGTCGAAAAAGATCTGACAAACGATCAGCGTCATGCAGTTTGAGACATGTTGCAGGGACATTTAGATTTTCTAGTTGCTTTTTAATTAAAGGAAATTAAGTCAAGGTTTCACAAAAAGATTTTTGTTGGGTTGTGTAAGTACTCACAATCTCTTCTTAATGAGAAGGTCGCTGTACAGGACGCTAAAAGGGCTTTTGGAACAGATTGGAAAAATCTCTCTTGTGAAAGGAGGTTATATTAAAGGTGGGTTTATGAATCTGAAGCATTCAAGTTATTCTCATTTAAAAATATGGGCTATAAAGACAGATTATTATATATTTTTTAAACATCATAATAGACGTTCCGCTCCTTGCTGGTCTGTGAGTGCTGATGGGTACTGCGCATGAGAAGACATCTTTCAGAGTGGGGTTCAAATCCATCCCTCTGTTACAAACCATCAGAAACACTGAATAGCTGATTTTGTCATGCTTTTGCAAATGGAAGAGAGATAAAATATGGTCCTTTTGGCAAGGGCCCGAGTACTGGATTGGAAAACATTGGCCAAAGCTGACAACTTAGTTTTTTTTTTTTGTTTTTTTTTGTACCATGCAAAAATAATAAAGGAAATACAACAGAAAACCGAGGTCAGAGATTAGACTTTCTTCACCAAGTGCCTGGAATGTGTTGAAGAAGATAATGGTGTTTTTTCAGACATTTCCAAATTCTAGAAATTCTATTCAATTTTATTTGTATAGCGCTGTATCAGACTGTTGGGTTTGGATGAGCAAGCCGAGGGCGACGGTGGCAAGGAAAAACTCCCTGAGATGGCAATAGGAAGAAACCTTGAGAGGAACCAGACTGAACAGGGAACCCATCCTCATTCGGGTGAAAACTGATAGCAGGAATGGGACAGAAAGTCCATCACCTGTGTGTTCTGATCTGCTCAGTGCTTTAGCGGTGAATGGTACAGTGGTCGTCTGTGTGTAGACTCTTCAGGTAGGTTAGGTATTGAAGGTATTCATTAGGTATTGAAACTCCTCAATCTGTACAGGAAACCAAGAGCATGTAGTTGCGTGTCTAGCTTGGGTTTACACTAGCACTCGTTATTGAATATCGATTTGCTTGTTTGGCCGTGATGTCTGGCCTGTTTTCTGTTTAATGAATAGCAGCCTAGCCTCTAGCATTGTTAAATGTGCAGAAAAGATGTTTATAACTAAGATGCCATTTTCAGGCCAGTCCCTTTGTGCAATACAGTTCACGATTGTCTTGTTTTTCACTATTAAATTGAAATCTGTTTGGTAGCATAGCAAGGTTTAAAGAATTGACCTGAATTACAAGCAAATAAAACAAATTGATGCTAATCGCTGCTCATTGCACATGATTTACTCTTTCTTTGAAACATCATGCTCGTGTTACTTCGCATGTGTTTAAAAGCAACTCGCAACCTATGAATAGCTCTCGCATATAAAAGCAGGCTGCTTCTTTTTATTAACAATCAGCTACTCTATTCCGTGTGTCAAAAGTCTTGCTGAGATTTGCGATTCATTTCACTTAATTAAAACGTATGTTCATTTTGGGGGGCAAGTGCGCACAAATCCGATCTACCTTTTGAAACACGAGCGTCCCTGACGTCTGTCAGTACCACGGAGGTGACCCTGAATCGTAATTGAAAGTGTGTTTGCTTTTTACACTGCCAAGAAAAAGAAAAAAAATGAATCGCTGTCACATGAAAAACGTCTGCCTGTGGTGTGAATAGTCCCTGTGGCTGCTTTTTATCTGTTCCGTACTACTGAGATTGCTCACTTGGGGATCATTAATGACCCATGCTGCTGACTGTTTCCCTGAACGTAGCTCAGCCTTTGACAGTGTCTGCCACAACACACTTCTCATATTGCCCTAGATATTGATGGTTGAGTCCTCTCGTACAGATCGTAGTCAGACTCCGTCATCTGTGAGTCATCGCTCACGCTGGAGCGTTCTCGTTTGCCTATAATGCAGCTTTAAAGGTCCCATGTTTAACTGTTTCCTTAACGAGTCAAACACGGGTCTCCGAGCTCCCCGTAGAGTGTGTGTGTGTGTGTGTGTGTGTGTGTGTGTGTGTGTGTGTGTGTGTGTGTGTGTGTGTGTGTGTGTGTGTGTCAGCTGGAATAGCCCTTGGACAATGCATTATTTATACCTTAAACTCCTTTCACTTTACTCCTCCTACAAATGCACTGTTTCAGGGTCTGTGTACTGTAAATGAGCCACACCTCACACAGCAGAGCAACAAGCCGGGAGAAGGGCTCTTCTCATATGAGGTCACATTAGGGAGAAAATCTACTCTGTCCTAGCTAATACGAAAATGAAAAAGGGACCAATAGCAGTGAATTTTGTTTTGCTTTCAAGTTTTTTTTGCTTTTGCACAGACACACACACACACACAGGATACCCTGTGTGTGTCTAAAAATGACAGCGAACAATAAAATGAAATAAAAGTGAATTTTGCACAATGGGTCTGCTTTAAATATTAAAATTGAATCACATTTTCATAATTTCGTCCATATGCCCTGTTGTATTACTAGCCACCACAGTAGGTCTGAAAATACCTTTAGCAAAGTGACTGGCTGTGACCATGATGTTCTTTTTTTTACCTTTACATTACATTTTGTGGTCTCACCCCCTACATCTGTTTTGTTGTGTGTGTGTGTCTTAAAGCGTCATGACTGAACTGTGCTGTTCCCTACCACAGAATCTTTGTGACATCTTCTCCGTCATGTCTTGTTAAATAAACTTCCCAATGCTTGTGTTTTGTTCTGTATCATTCCCCCGGAAATCTTTTTTTAGATCCTGATTTTTGTGGTTTAGTGTCGCTCCTCATGGGATATGTGTCACTCAGTCTACCATGAAGTCAACCTATTCTATTTTTCCAGAATTGTATGAATCTGTTTCACAGCCGATTCCTCACTCCTGACAGTTTTTGACGTCACAGTTCATCTTACATTCCTAACACTTGTGATGTTCGTTACAGTTGGGATACAGGTGACCCTCTCACCCTTTTTTCTTTCTCTAGAGAAGAACAATAAGATGTCAGTGATAACACATCCCCCTAGGCTCCTATGTGTGTTCTTACTTCAATTGTTAGCTAAAGAGTTCTCATTTAAAATCATTAACCTCTAATCAGAGGATCTAATTGAGTTTCAGCGCAGAATAAAGTAAGGAAATTGAGAAACACGTGTAGAGTTTGGCTTAAACTGAAATCATGCTGTACGACTAAGTTATAATTACAGAACACTAATGATGGCGTCCAAGTGTAACCAAATGCACATTTATTTTTATTTTTATGAGTTTGTCTTTGAAATAGTATTCATAATTTGTTGGTTACATCGTTTCTGAACTACAAGGATTCTTCTGTATGATTTCTAACGCTGCTTTCATGTTGGTTTGATTGTAATTTTATAATTAGTGCGTTTTGTTTGGAGGCAGTGGTCTTGTCTGTATACTCGAGGTTTCTGCAAATGAGTTAGATCTGTATGCCAAATAATAGCTACGCATGTATTGTTCTGTAATTAAGTTGCTATAGATCATTATCCTCTGGTTGTCACCGAGGTGAGATGCTAAAATAGACTCTTTTTTTTTTTTCTTCTTCCTTTTCTTTAATCAGTTTTTCCTTTCTTCCCACAAAGCTAAACCGAGCCTTTTCTTCTTGTGTCTCTGTGCAGATGGATTCCCCCGTGTCAACGCCGGCCCCTCCACCTCTTCATCTCCTCGCTCCAGTTGGCAGCACTGATATCTCCTCTCCATGTGAACAGATCATGGTCCGCACGCGCTCGGTCGCCGTCAACACATCCGACGTGGCTCTTGCCACAGAGCCGGAGTGTCTGGGCCCCTGCGAGCCTGGCACCAGTGTCAATCTGGAGGGCATTGTATGGCAAGAAACAGAAGACGGTAAGAACCCCCCTTTTTTATTGGGGAAACCCATTGAACATCGCTCTGACTGAATTCTGCCAGCCAAAAAGATGAGAAATCGGATTTGGGCCAAAACCAAGGATTTCGTCCTATAAATATGTGCAGCAGCTAAATGCTTTGAAAAAAAAAATCATTTACATACAGTATAATCCGAACAATTTGAGATGTGAATCAACGAGTATTTATTCTATTCAGTTCTTGGGCATTGCAGTTGTTCACTCAATTTGATTCTGAAGCACTAATATTGATTGTCTGATTAGTCTCAAGCGGCTGCATTTCTTAGAGTTTTTGAAGTTTTAGCTACTGTTACATTTACGTAACCCATCCAAAGTTACAAAGCTTTCTTCCCAGATAATTTCTCCTTCCACACTCTGGTCTATTACTTGGTAATATTGCATTGATTAGATCAGATTTAACTTTGTAGTCATTGTTCAAAGTACATGTACATATACAATGAAGTGCCTAATTGCCCATAATCTCAAAAAGGAAAAAATATACTCCCCCAAAATGTGAGTATTATGCAAGTGTGAATTGTGTTTTTTGCAGAAGCAGTAATGTATTTTAAAAGAATCCATCGAATCGTAGACCATTTAACTTTTTTTTTTATTATTATTTAACTGAAAAGTGTGAATCGATTCAGAATCAATAAACTGAAACAGAATCGAAAACTCGTTGATTCAGGTAATTGAATCGACAGAGGAAAGCTCGTTCTACAAACAGTATGCGGAAATGGTTTTGTTTACTTTTGAATCTGGTCTAGGTTACCTTCCTGATCGCGTTACAAATAATGATTCAGCCTAAAACCCTGGTTGGTAGGTAAGCGTGTGATTTCTTCACACAGCAAATCTTTCACTTGGATCACGTTGTTGTTGATAGCTACGTGCCATAACCAAGCTTTCGAGTCGGTTTGAAATCAGATCCCTGCTTCTGTGATGCGACTCCACTGCAGTCAGAATGACATCTTTAAATCTCTTTTTTTTTTGTTTGTTTGTTTCTTTCGCTCGCTCTATTCCAGGCCAGTTGTTTTTAGGAGATTTGCTTTACCCGGGGAGTGGTTTTCTCAGGCCACAGACATTTGTTAGATCTATGTAGTTCAGATTATTACTCTGCAGGATGGGAATGAAATGTATTTCTGAAAATAATGTTGTTGTTTTTTTCCACGCAGTCTGTTTTCATCTTTTCATAACAGTGCTGGATTTGTCTAGGGCAAGGCAGATAGTTTGTTGCAGTGCCAGCACTACATTAGCTCTGGCACAGCCGCACGCCTCTTTTTTTAGGCATTTGCATTTCTGTTGTAAACATAAGTGTCCAGATGAAACACATTCCAGATAAAAC
Source organism: Clarias macrocephalus (assembly GCA_011419295.1). Lineage (NCBI taxonomy): Eukaryota > Metazoa > Chordata > Actinopteri > Siluriformes > Clariidae > Clarias > Clarias macrocephalus. The sequence continues at coordinate 31,044 of JAAGKR010005792.1, forward strand.
GTGAAGCGCTGCCTCGATGTTGTCCTCCGTTTGATGCTGTTGTGTATCTGGCCAAAAAGCTGTTTCCGTGTCACACGTGCATGCTCAGACATGAATCCACTGCAGGGTTGTTAATGTGTTTCACCTCTGCAAGAGACCGAGATGAGCGCCGACGATAAAGCACCTTTTGTTTACAGTCAACCTCCAGTGCAGTGATTTTTGAAAAGCAAGCAGCTTAAAATGATATCCCCCGTCATCCATTCTGCCATTGGCAATCAGAAAAATCGAATTACGGTGGCCTAAGTAAACTGTGGCGCTGCTGAAATGCTTACTGTTGAATTTCTTCCTCAAATTCTTATTCAGAATCCCACTAATGACTGATTAAATTGCAGTGCGGTATTCAAAATTGCAGCAATTTCAAACACGAGCCAGCACACATACTTAGCGGCTCCCACGCATCCCATTAACTGCAGCGCGCTACTACATTTCGGTGGCTCTGGGCTAACCTGACAGGAGGATGGGGAGGATGTACGACTACTTTGCTCTCTCTCCATCTTCTGCCAGTTCTTTCCACTGCCACGCGGCCCCTTGGTGATTCACCCCCCTCGTTCCTAGCACTTCAGTACCTCTCATGCAGTGTTAGTAGTGCCTGAGCCCCCGAGGTCTCATCATGGCGCGGCAGCCTTCGCTTGACAAATGTAGAAAATAAGCCAGAGAAAAGTCTAAAGCTGCCTCCAGAGAGCACTGAGGAGATGAGCAATAGCCGGAGTGCGCGTCGGTGCCGTCAGCGCCATTTCACTGTTGAAATTACGGGGCTGTCAGGGCTGCTCAAATGATTTTATTGTGCGTCCTATAACGAGATGCTGGTAGACAGTTTACAAGTCCTGGTCTGCAAAGGCAGGAACATAACAAATTGCACATTTTACAAAATAATAAAGTGAAGGCACCGGCACATGCACTGATCAGTATGTATGTCTGAGTATGTCTCTCTTTTACCTCCAAAACAGCCCTGACCCATCAGGACATGGACTCCATTGGACCTCTGAAGGTGTCCTATGGTATCTGGCACTAAGCTCTCAAGTCCTGTTAGTTGCGAGGTGTGGCTCGGATTTGTTTATCCAGCACATCCCACTGATGCTCAGTTGGATTGAGATCTGAAGAATTTGGAGGCCAAGTCCACACTGTGAACTCTGTCTTGTTCGCAAACCATCCTTGCACCATTATTGCACGGCCAATGCCATCAAGAAATGGTGAAGGGGTATATTTGGTCGGCGATAATGTTTAGGTAGGTAGTGCATGTCAAAGTAACATCCACACGCCGACAGGACCCGAGGTTTCATAGCAGAATGCTCCCCAGAGTATCGCACTGCTTCCTCTGGCTTGTCTTTTATCCATTCTGCACCCTGGTGCCACCTCTTCCCCAGGTAAACACCTCACCACACCCGGCCATCCACATGACGTAAAAGAAAATGTGATTCATCACACCAGGCCACGTTCTTTTATAGCTCCGTGGTCCAGTGCTAATGCTCACATTCCCATTGTAGGTGCTTTTTATACTGTAGGTGGACACACGTCCATGTGGGCGCTCTGACCTTTCAGCCCAGGAACATCCCATAAGAGCTGCAGTTTTGGACTTGCTCTGACCCAGTTGTCTAGCGACCATAATTTAGCCCTTGTCGAAGTCGTTCAAATCCTTATTCTCGCCCAATTTTCTGCGATACTTACTTTGACCTACTGTAATACATTATACTGTGACATGCTACAAAAATATCAATCAATTAAGAACATTATAAATGTAATTGTGTGAAAATCCACGGCTTTGATAAATAATATATTAAATTATATAAAAAGATTTTTTTGATAAAAATAAATAAATAATCATCTGATGTCAATTCATTCCAAGCATCTCTAGACATGCTCCACGTCTAGAACTCGATCGCCACCTCAAACGCATCCCTCCTTAATTGAAGCCGTGTTCGTTTTCACCAAAAGGCTGAGCAACCTTTTGCTGCCGAATTTGACTACCAAATGCTGACCTTTCGCCGCGGAGTATTTAGAGAGATGTGTGGATCAATGAGCGCCCTCATGCTGGGCCATCACAGCGAAGTGCAGAGGGAGGGAGAGGAAACCGTGACCTACCATCTATGACCTCTTTCAATCAGTGGCCCAGGATGCCTGACAGCTCCCCATGCGCACACTGGGAGCCACAATAGCCATGAACAGATTTGTTGAAAGGAGAGCTACCGAGCGGCTGAAGGAGGGCGAGAAAGAGAAGACGTCGATTCGAGAGCGGCGTAAAGAAAGCGCGATACACTTGGAGAGAATAAAAAGTGGAATTCTAAAAGGTGGCATAAGGACACAAATCTCTGGTTGGTGATACTGCAGTGACCCTGGGGTTGGGCCAGCAGAGCTTCAGCTCTCACAGGCGCTGCATGCTGACAGTTGGAAATGTCATCTCCAAATCCTCTGAAAGTTTATTGCTGCTGAAGTGTCGCCCCAGAAAATCCTTCCCCCGTTGCAGGCTGGCGCGCTGCTCTCTGGCTGAGGCGGTGAGAGCTGTGCCAACATCTTTGTGCCAGAGCCATGATGAAAGACCTACTCGAGCAGAGGCTGCTTTTAGAGACCTTTTGTTTTCCAGGCAAATCTAATGTGCATCAGAATTGCTCCTGGTGTTGGATGATTGGTGTGCGTTTTGTTCTGTTTGTGTGACATCTGTAATGCCGAGGTTTTTAAAAATAAATACCAGTCACAACAGTTGTTTCGGTTTCACTATTTAAAACAGTGGTTGTGTGACAGTGTAGTTCTTGTATGAATTGATGAATGTTACAAGAACGCCATACTGCAATGTGATTTGAGTAGACATCATATTTGTTGGGTTTTATTTTTCTTTCTTTTTTTTTTAAACATCTGGTTTCCTCATCTTAATTACAGAACTGGGTCAGTGCTGCTAATCATGAGGAGAGGGACCTTTCCCCCCACACTGTTGGTATTTTTAGGCATGAAGTCTCACAGCATGAAGTCTGTAGCCAGGTCCTGTTTAAAATAAACAACATCTCCCACGTAGCACCGAGCCGTAATGCATAAAATTTTATTTGAAAGATTAGTCACTATCAAGACACCATAAAACCTTTGCATTCATCGTTTTTCATCCTTTAAAAGCGTTAAATAGGTATTTTATTATATATTAATAGCTATCAGAACCCCAAATACTCCACCACCAAGCCACAAGCATTAGCACATGCAGGTTAAAAAAAAAAAAAAAAAAAGATCAAATAAAAACATTTTAAAAATCACATGAGAGATGTGATTTGCAAAAGCATTACAATAGCAACTTGGCTCAGTGTGGCGTGAACATGGTCACCTGCAGGTGCTCTGCCTGATGTGATAAATACACATTATGTACCTTTGTATAAGAATTTTCCCCTGGAGTAGGATGTAAGCAACAGTACAGGTGTACAGTACAGTCGAGTACTAATGTAGTACGAGTACTACATTTGTTTTTATATATATACATACACACACACATACACACATGTTTGTGCAAGTATATATATGTGCAGCTCTTGCTCAGAGAATTCTTGAGTGTAATTAATAATCACGTCACTGAATGTGTAGTGATTATTAATTTCCTATTAATGAATTGGTGTTTTTACTGTTTAAACATCATCAATGCTAGAACCAGATCTAATAATGATGAGGAGCGACCACTCGTATCTAATAACTCCGCTGTACTGTAATCTTAAATTTGACACCTTCCTTTCCTTCAACAAAAATGATGATATTTTTAAAGATTAAATGAACACGGAAAAGAAAATGTCTCTTGCATATTATCTATAGCTTATTTTCTGTTTAATTTTCTGTATTAATTTTCTATTTGATTTTACATAAAGGTCATCGCGTCAGAGTCCATGCCTTTGCTGTAAAAGCTCAACATGAATGAACAATATACAATGTTGACCGTGTGTGTGTGTGTGTGTGTGTGTGTGTGTGTGTGTGTGTGTGTGTGTGTGTGTGTGTGTGTGTGTTTGTGTGTGTGTGTGTGTGTGTGTGTGTTTGTATGTGTGTGTGTGTGTGTGTTTGTATGTATGTGTGTGTGTGTGTATACACATACATGTATATAAAATTACATACATATAAAAGATTTATTTATTTATTTGGTGTGTGTGTGTGTGAACATCTGAAAGAATTACCATCTAGGCAAATCAGAAGGTCATGGTGTTACTTTGCAAGGTTGCCAGATGTACAATAGTTTTGTATTTCCACAGTAGTATTTGAGTAATTTGGAGATCAGCCATAAGTGTCATTGTTGGCCAAATACATTGCTTGTTTAAAGTAGATTATTACATCTTGCACATTTTGATTTGAGCGCACAACACAATCAATTCAGATATTTTACACGCCCTCATCGCCACATCTGGCTGCTGCGGATATGTTTGCTCTGAAGACTGGTGTTTTATCTTGAGATAAACTTGATCTGTCCATTCGTCTTTGAAGATTTAGTTTTCAAAAGTTACAGTACACATCTTTTTTTTGGAGGAAGCCCTGCTGTGTTGCACATTTGTGTTTGGTGAGGATTTGGGCGCTTTGTTAGGGGCATTACAGTCCACAGACACAGTTTCTGTGTCTTCCGCATACTAACAAATATGTGTATTTCAGGTAAAATATCATGTTGATTGGCTCGCCCACCTCAAGGGCAAAAGAGCTGTATTCATTTAAAAAAGTGATGCCTGCTATCAGGTAATCTGGCACAAAACTGCTCATAATGTCCCTTCAACTCAAGTTATTGTTTTGATTTAATTTAAGGTGCAGATTTAACTTCAGGCAAATACCAAAGATCTGGCAAAGTTTCATTAAAGTCTGTCAAGCCAGTTTTGCGTGATGCAGTGACAAAATCAGGTGGACAGACATACATATATGCAGACTTGCGGACATACAGTGAGACATACAGAAGTTTTTCTGAAGTTTCAGGTCCTCCAATGTATGAAACGTAAAGATATCATTGAAGGAGCGATTTCTGACTAATGCACAGACGAAACCTTTCTTTTATTTAAATAGATACTCTATTTTTTTTTAAAAAGCTAAATGTATGATAATTTAATGCCCTAGTTTTCTGTGGTTGTGGTTTAACAGTGTGTGTCTGATTTGGATACATATTTTATATATACTTGGTCATCGCATGTCACAGGAAACTGACCCTGGACTTATAGTAAAAGCCCCAATCCACCTCTCTACTGAGATGTCAGGTGAGAGCCGCTGTCGCCTCCTAACTAGCTAATGGTGCACAGTGTAGCCTATGTAGTCATCATAATTGATGTCCAAAAACAGTTATTTGAATAGCTGGAGTTCATTGCAGTCCGTCTGGTATACATAGTTACAGTATACAGTATATACGTTGTATATTATTTGGTTGTAACTATCTGGTGACATTGTTCTTTGATTAAGGTTCTGAGATCTGCCTACTTTCTCACCTCACATTGGAGTAGATGGGCATCGCCACTAGAAGTCTAAAGAAAATGTCCTGAGGGGGGAGGGGGGGTGTGTGTGTTGCGTTTGTTACCACTTCCATTGACCACGAGCTACTCAGCTGTGCTAAATCACCAGTATGGTTATTACAAAAGAGAGGCCCTTAAGCCTCCCTCCCGCTTCCTTCCCGTCCCCTTTTGTTCCCTGGGGACATGCTCACCTTGGTTGTGTGACCCGTATAATCAGAAGAGGCGGCCACCAGAGTGAGCAGATTGGAAGACCAAACCTCATAAAATTCACATCCCTAACCACCAGCTTTTCTCTATTTGCCTCTAATAGGCAAACAGGACAGTGGTTAGAGAGTCTAGGGTTTGAGACATGGCACTTAAACGGCTTAACATGTTCAAATGATTGGTTTTGGGTTTTTTTTTTCTGTCTTTGTAATGTTCCAGAAATTACTGTCCATGTCTCTAGTGGTGTTTGAGGGTTTTTTTTTGTATTTTTTTAAATCCTAGAATGCTTACTTCTCATGGGTATTGAAGTTATTTGTAAACGAGTCTTAAAGAAAGTTGCTTGCAGGTGATGCGTGGAGGTGGCTTTTTTTCCCCCCAATTACCTTATCCTGATTGAATGTCTGCTGGTGAAAGGGAGAACTAGACCAAAAGACAAGTTAAATGAGAATGTGCTTGAGGCGCAAGGTCAATGCCTGGAGGCCCCAGTCCTGCAGAACTCATCCCCCAGGGGGGCAGATTAAAGAGGGTATGCTTGCCCATTAATGCAGCCCTTCAGTGGGAAAATTGAACTGGTGACCCAGGGAAGGAGGGAGGCACCTGCCCCTGTTTTTCTATGGTGCTTGTCAGTTGTCAGGTCTTTGTTGCCATTAAGGTATTCTTTGATGGGGTTCAGGGGAAAGATGAACTAAAGGCCCCTTGGCGATTGAGGTGGCCGTCTTTGTTGCTCAGAGGTGCGAGGGCAGTGGGTGGAATATTAGGACTGGTCTTAATACGCTGGAAGAGGCAGACGCCTCCCTCCCACCAGTTCCAGCACGAGTTACTGTAGTGACAAGTGTGACTAGACTGGTTTCAAAACAGTGGTTGGTTAACTACCAAGCTCATTTTGCGCTTTTAAGAATGAAACATAAATTAAAGTAGTTCAGTAATTAGAATTACAAGTGACTTTATTTATTTTTCTCTTCCTTCTGAGCTGGTCGATAAACCAGAATATATAAAACACTTACAGCACACTTGTATTAAAAAATTGGTACATGTCGGTTTTTTTTTTTTTTTGAAGGAAAGATGAGAAAAGCTTTGTGTTTGCTGCCAAGTGCTGTGTGCTGGTTCGTTCTTCTCTGAGGTCTGTGCCTAAGCTTTGTCTACGTTTGGGCTTGTCTGCTGCACCAATTTGCTGTTCTTGGCAGCCAGGCTGCACGGAGGTATGCAAAACAGCCGTGGAGAGTCCCACACCGCAAGCATGAAAAACAGCCGACACTACACAATGAGCTACTCTCCACACTGGGATTTACTAAGCAAGTGTGTTGGCCCATTTCATTTAAAAAAGAAAAAAAAACTTTCCTGAATGAAATTTAAACTTGCCGGTTTTGTCGTAGTTGGGGAAATGGTTAGGTTCAGAAAATATTTTTAGTTTTTTGTTTTTTCTGTCATATAAAATTCACACAAGCAGAAGCTGTGAATTTTAATAGTGTTTATAGTCAGCCTTCAGTTTGATTCCCAGTCATATGTCTCGAGTTTTGTCCCAAATGCTTCTTATAGCCACATTCTAGATAACGATATTTACATTTACAGATTGCAAAGGTTTTTAACAGTCTCCTTGTGCCAAAGAGCAAGGAAATGTGTAACATCTCAAGAATGTCCTGAGATAAGGCGAACCAACTGCCTCGGGCCTTACTCCCGTGAGAGAAAAGGAAAGAGTTCAAGCTTTGTTAACGATTGGGCATTTTATAGACGAGAGCGAATGACAAATCTGCCTCATGAACAGATGGAAGAGAGATTTGGTTCACGTCTTAATGTCTTGCATGGTGCCAACAGCCAACACCCCCCCACCCCCACCCCAAATCCCCACCTTGTTGTCTCATTCATCTTCGTGAAGAAAACGCGTTTAATGTGTGTAAACCTGCATGGAAGCTTATTCAGCAGACTCGTGACACAGTCAGAGAATGCATGTAGTGCAGAGAGAGCGTGGTTTATTGTGGCAGAAACACTTACTGTATGCGGTGTGTGTATTATTAATTTGGATCCCTTTATAATAGAAACTCTGGCCTAAGGCTGAGTGTGTATAGAAATATATACGCACATATATATGTGCGTTTGCGTGTGAAAAAAAACAGTCATCAGGACGCAGCTGGTTTGATCATGTAGAGATTGAGCAGTGGAAATCAGGGCCAAGAGGAAAGCGATTTAACAGCACTGCAGCACAAGAGCAAAGCTTCAGCTCTCCTCTGCATGGATAAGAGAGAGAGAGAGTAGAGGGTGGTGTTTTCTGGCATGAAAGCTGAGAGGCCTGTTGTGCTCCCTCTTGACTTATGAATTAGTCTACTGCAGGATGCAGCACTTCTGCCCTGTAGAGCAAATGTCATGTCAAGAGAATGACTTGACTCTGGTTACTCTAAGGGTTTGGCTAACACAGAGGTCATAGCCTGCTAAAGCTATTTAAGCTACACATGTGCTCTAAAAAAAAAAAAAAATTAAAAGAAATTGATGTTAACGCCCCCAGTATTCAGAATTTCGCTGTACACCCGTGTAGCAGTCCGTGTTGTTTCTGGAAGCGTGCGGTCTTTTCCTTGCGTTTATGGTTCGAGATTGTTTTGGAACAGTTCGAGTGGCTTTTAATGGGCTCTGAAATGGACTTTAGTCCTAAAAGCTCTAAAATGCCTTGGCTCAGAATGCTGACTTCATGACTTATGAGCCATGAAGTTTCAGCTCATGACTTGAGTCCCACTGGAAATACTGTTTGAGTTTTAGGAAATGACATGGAATTGGCAGCCTGCTCCCCCCCCCCCCTCCTTGCACCTTGCCTGGTAGGTGGTCTCGGGTATAATTTCAGTAACAGTTACTGTTCCAGCAACGTCTGATGTCATGCAAATTGTTTGCAGATGTAATGTGTTCTCCCTGTATGTGTCTGCTTCATGCAGGCAAATTAACAATGGCTTCCATTCGCGTGCGTGATTCGAGCGCTCTGTTCAATTTTCCCACTCGTTTCACTGAAACGGAATGAGCTTCATTGGAATGGCTCTCAGACATTTCTGGTTGTCAAGGAAACATGGTATGAAAGGCTGAGCCAAACAGTGGATGGTTTGGTCCACCGCTTTGTGTGAGCAAAGAGATTCTGTTTCCTGGCACACTTTAGATAAGCTGTTCAAAAGCAGCCTGTTCATTTCTTTTTATTTAGCACCTATCTGCTTTAAAGCAGTTATCTCGAGCATGCATTGCCACTCATGTGCTATAAATCTTGTCAAAGCAACAAGGAGAAACTTCCACGATTGGGGCAGGGTCAGTTACATGGGGTGAATGTGGGTAGATCCCCTCCATGTCAGCTAAGAAATAGTATGTCAAGTAATATGACACATTGTTGAGAAGTTGGCATGTAATAGTGATGGCTGCTGCCCCCTTGTGTAAAGAATTCACGAGTAAGCACGACTTCGACATCCAAATTTTTTTTTCTTTCTTTGCAGCTGCCTTCCCCCCACCCCCCACCCCCCACTTTCCTTTAAAAGGGTACTGTTCTTTTCTCTTACCAAAGACTTTGTCGCAGTCACTTGTTCTGTGTGCAAACATTGGTGTCAACGGTATGATGTACAAATCCTTCGAGAGACCATTTGTACGCAGGCACTCGGCAACAGGGGAACTCTTTTACATGCTTCAGGTGTTTCCTGCCTAATGCAAAAATACAGGCTTTTCCAAGCTGCAGCAATGTCAGGTGGAGGACATTTGCCGTCCAGCGTTCTCTCCCTCACTCGCTCCTTCTCTTGCTAGCATACTAATGGCTTTTTCTGCTAGTGTATGCTGGGTAGCTGCTCAGTACTAAATGAGAAATGGACCTGAGTGCAATGTGTGCTTCTCATACAGAGACAATGCTGTGAACGTCCTGAATACAAAATAATCTGTCGGACATTTTCAGCTGCAAAGAGTTCTGTTTACTTGGTTAAAAACAGATGTTTTAGCAAAACCAGAAACCGTTGTTTACGTTCTCTGTTGAGTTGAGGAGGTTTGCTGTGCCTTCATTTTTAACTTCCCTTGTGTGTTTGTGTTGCAGGTATGCTGGTAGTAAACGTCACCTGGAGGAATAAAACCTATGTGGGCACTCTTCTCGACTGCACCAGACACGACTGGGCTCCTCCAAGGTAGCAAAACGCATTCTAATATATAATTACAGGAAAAGTGAAAAGTGTCTTTAATGAAATACATGTCATTAATACAAGTTACCCTCAAGGTACTGTACATCTCCATAAAATGCATATTTGTTATGCATATTTGACAGATCAGTATGTTTATATATACATACCTGCTCCCAGCAAGGTGTTGCCACAGCGGACCATCCGGTCCACACATATAAGCTTGGCACAGGTTTTTACACCGGATTCTCTTCCTGACGCAACCCTCCCATTTTATCCGGGCCTGGGACCGGCACTATATATATAGGTTATAAATTAGGACTGAAAGAGAGAGCAAGCAATAACAGCATGTGGCAGAGGTTGTCCTTTCAGCATTCTGTCAGAGGTTGATGTCTCAGAACTATGTGCTTTTGAAATGCAGCATCAGGGTGGAATTGATTTTTTTTTCTTCTTCTTCTTTTTCTTCTTTCTTTTCTTTCTCCCCTTCATTGATCCAAAGCATCAAAAGCTGAAGCTTTTGGCATGTTAGGATTTCACTGTTTGATCCTACCATTGTTGAGTCCAAGTGCTTTGCACATTCAAGTTTGACCTATTTTCATGTTAATAGTGACAGGCTGTAGCAATGACTAAAAGTTTTTCATCATTGTATGAATTTTAATATTCTACAAAAGTGCAATTCCACAGAACATGGTATCAGAATTGAAGAATCAGTCTCTTTTTTTTTTTTTGTATAAATGTGTCTGTTCCAGTAGTTTTGATTCAGGATAACAACACAAATTTGTTTTCTTCTGAGCCAGCAAAAAAAAAAAAAAAAAGATAGTGAGATGTGCTGCATGATTGAGCTCCTGGCTTTTTTGCCCAAGCCCATGCCCTGTCTGTAAGAGGATGTTATCACCACATATCTAATCAGTGGACAGGTCACCATGGTCTAATCCTGCAGCAGTGTGCTCCAGCACACCATCCGTCAGAACAAGCACCGCTGTCAAGATGAGGGATAACAAGAGGATAAAAAACCCACTGCACATCTCTCCTGGGGCTGCCCAAGTGGCACTTCCAGTATCAAAATGGAGATGATTCAGAGAAGAGGCTATTCCACTGAGTGTCTTCTTAGTACTGTTATTGTCCTGTATGGTACATGAAAATCTTTCCACAGAATGTAGCACACTCTGAAGGCCTTGAATTCTAACACGTCTGCTTTGCTCAGTTGTAATGATGAGTAACATGTCAGTTACACCTATTGTTGCTCTATTCTCAAAGTGACATTTTCTCCAGGCTAACAAATTTTCTTCTTGTTCTCACAGATTTTGTGAATCACCCACAAGCGATATGGAGATAAAAAATGGGCGAGGCAGAGGAAAAAGGATGAGACCGAATAGCAACACTCCAGTTAATGAGAATAGCAACTCCTCCGACAACAAGGGGAGCAACAGCAGCAAGACACGTGCAGCATCCAACAACAAAGGACGACGGGGCAGTCAGAACTCCTCAGAGCGTCGTACACCACCTAATAGTAATACTGAGGACATCAAGGCTAGCCCATCATCAATAAACAAACGCAAGAGCAAGCCTGCCTCGGACATGGAGCCAAACTCTAGCTCGGAGGACACCAAAGGTAGCAAGCGTATGCGCACCAGCTCAAACAGTGGAGTGCCTCATGCAGTCCTCCCCATCCCCATCATTAAAGCAGAGCCCCTGCCCCCTTCTTTAGATCGTGGCTGCCCCTCCCCAGTGCTTATTGACTGCCCCCATCCCAACTGCAACAAGAAATACAAGCACATAAATGGCCTAAAGTACCATCAGGCCCGTGCCCACAACGATGATGATATCAAACTGGAAATGGATGGGGACAGTGAATACGGGGAGGATTCTACTTTGCATCCAGAGCCAGGAAATTGCAATGGAGCTTCTATTTCTCAGAAAGGTTGTGTGTCTCCAGCTCGATCAGTTACCCCAAAAGGCAGAGGATTTGATGCTCAGAGCCCTTCACCTTCATCAGGCAAATATGCCTCCAAACAGTCCAGCAAAAAGAAGGCTGAGGCTGAACATGATTCCGGAGTGCATTTAGATGGCTGTGAAGACGGCCCGTGTCTGACGGACGAGGCTAGCAATGATGGCATCGATGATAAGAAAAGTTTAGACAAGGCTAAGAAATCTGGCAATGGTTCCAAAGCAGACAAGTTGTCTCAGAAGGCTGTAAAGTCTGCAAGACCAATTGTACCATCTATACCACCACAACAGCTCTACGGACTGCAAGCATCAAGCTTCCCTGCACCTAACTCTAGTTCCTCTCTAAACATAAGCAGTGTGGTACAGTCAGTTCCCAAAAGCCCACAGCTGAAAGCCATCCAGCCTAAGCCTGTAGTAAGCGGAGACCCTTCTATGAACCCAGCTTTAACTGGTTCCAAGGACAAAAAGAAAAAGGACAAGAAAAAGAAGGAGGGTGCAAAGGAGGGAGACAGTCCCAAAGCCCCTGGAAAGGGAGGGAAGTCAGAGGAAGGAAAAAGTCCGTACTCTGAATCCTCAGACCCAGGCAGCAAGAGTGATTGCCTTCTTAACGGTTCAACGGATCCCCACCAGAGTCGCCTGGCCAGTATCAAGGCCGAAGCTGATAAAATATATAGCTTTACTGATAATGCTCCCAGTCCATCAATTGGTGTAGCCAGTCGAATAGATAGTGGAGGTATGCCCCAACCTCTCACCCCACTCCATGTAGTGACCCAAAATGGGGCAGATAACTCATCAGTTAAAACCAATAGCCCAGCCTACTCTGACATTTCAGACGCAGGTGAAGATGGGGAGGGCAAAGTGGAAGGTGTGAAGGTAAAGTCTGAGGATCAGGCACCCAGAGAAGGTGCTAAAAAAGCTCTTTTTGCCCCGCAGCCTCCAAACAAAGAATCTCCATACTACCCCAACTATGAAACGTACTACTCACCTAACTATGCCAATCCAAATCCCAGCCCGGGCGTGTCAAATACAAGTGTACTCTTGCAGGACGGCGCTGTGAAGGTAAAAAAGGAAGAAGAGATGGACATAGCAGAGGAAAAAGGCAAGCCAGAGCCACCTGAAGATCGCAAGACGGATATTAGCACACCTAGTCAACAGCAACAACAGCCATCTGTCATACAGCAGCGGTCTAATATGTATATGCAGCCTCTCTACTATAATCAGTACGCCTATGCCTATGGGTATTCACCAGACCAGGCTTATCATCATTTGATGAATACTAATCCAGCCTACAGGCAGCAGTGTGAGGAGCGGCAGAGGCAGGCTGCTGAGCAACACAGAGTGGGAGAGAAGAAATCCGACGTTGTTCAAAAGGACAGGGATGTTTCTGTGAAGTCAGAGGAGTGGAAACAAAAAGCATCAGTTCCTCCAACTTTGTCGAAAGCACCAAGCCTCTCTGACCTCGGTAAGCCCTCGCCCCAGAGCAAGCCCAAAGAGTTGACCTCTGAGCCAGCCAAATCTGTCATCATCCCGAAGGCGGAAGATGGGAAGCCACCAGCCCAGCCGCCAGAGGGACTTAAGATGAAACTGAGTGAAGGTGGACACCATGGAAAAGAGGAGCAGAAACCCAGTATTGAATCCGGAAGGCCATCAGCCATGGAACAAGCCATGTACATGTACAGACAGGTTAGGCAAATCTTTTGAGATTAAATACTGTGTAGACTTTTGCTAGTTCAGTGTTTATAATAAAATAGCTCAGTTAGTATGATACATTTTTCTTTATGTTCTCTGAGAGATTCTGAAGTACCCTTTTCCTTTCAGGAGCCTGACTCTCGACTATGGCCCTACGTTTACCCTAGCAAGTACCCCGAAGCACAGAAACAGCTGGACGATGAGAGGTGGAAGGAAGAACGAGAGCGCGAACGCGATAGGGATCGAGACCGAGACAGGGACAGAGACCGCGACCGAGAGCGAGACAGAAAAAGTAAAGAGGAGAGAACTCGTCCCAAAGATCCTCCTAAAGAAGAGGTCAAAGAAGTGATTGAGCCACGGACCTCAACAGCCCCCGAGGAGCACAGAGGGATCAGTAAAGACCCCAGAGCCCATATGCAGTTCTCTTCAGCTCTGCCTCAACACCAATCTTATATGCCATATATGCACGGATACCCCTACAGCCAGGGTTACGACCCGAACCACCCAGGTTACAGGGGGATGCCGTCTGTCATGATGCAGAACTACCCAGGTAAGACATTATAAAAATAAATAAATAAATATATATCTTTAGGTAACGCCTCTTCTCTAACGCTTATGGTGAATGTTCTTTACAGGGTCCTACCTGCCAGCAGGTTACTCATTTTCACCGTACAGCACTAAGATTTCGCCAGGTGAAGAAAGCGACAAAGCTCGATCCAGTCCGACAGTAACTGGCAAATCAGCTTCAGATTCGAAAGCGTTGGATCTTCTGCATCAGCACGCAAGCCAGTACAAGAGTAAATCGCCCACGGTGGGTGACAAAGTATCTCATGACAGAGAGCGAAGTGGAGGCGAAAGAGAGCGGGAAGGTGACCGACCACGATCTTCTCCCTCGCAGAGAATAATGCCTTCCCATCACCACCTGGGTTACTCTCTTATCTCTGGACAGTATGATTTGTCTTATGCCCCAGGTGAGTGAGTTAAAAAAAAATTTGTTTGAGTAGAATATATTTCAGTTTGCTTGGTTAGAAGGATGTTTGGATACGAAATAGAAAGAGTTTTAGTTACGAATCATATTAACTAAATATTTGAATATTATTTGAGTTCCTAGAGATATTAGAGTGTCTCTTAATTTGACGTTAATTTATGTCTTAAATGACGATAAATCCTTATGGCAGTGTACAAGGGTTGATCTTTCTTGTATGTGCAGCTGAATATTTCATTTGAAGTTAGTATTTACATACTTTGCTACAGTTTCAATATGCAAATTGCCAGCCATGCAAAATCAGGAAGAAAAAAAAGGAGTTGTTGTGCATGTAGGGATTGGAGCGTTCCTCATTTGCAAGTTCATAAAATGCGCATTGTTTAATGCGAGTTAAAGGTGACATGGGTTTTTCTGTTGTTTAATCACCTTGATTTTGTTGTGTCATTTATTGTTCAGTATACTTAAAATGTTTAAAACAAATTTGAGTTGATGCGCCCAATACTCGAATGTCGTATTTATTTTTTTAAGCTCTTGAGAGTCCACTTTTTAATATTCGACGTGTCTCTCGTTTTCAGCCATCGTTGCGAGTCAGCAAGCGTCTGGCCCTTCACTTTACCCCCCTGCACGGAGGTGAGAATGGTAAGTTATTTCTCTCTGTCTGTGGCTTATAAGATGTCAGTTTTAAAATTCTGAACAACGTCTTGTACGCCTGTCCTACAGTGTGCATGCAGTCTGTGTTGCCCTCTAGTGGAATAAATCACAGTTTCTTCATGGCTGTATAAATATATCAGAACGGTTTAGGAGATTATTTGTTTATTTATTTAATGTTCTTTTTTTTATATAGGCACAGATGACAGCATCAGTACTGATCCTTAGATTTTGCTCCAGCATCTCCAGACAGTGATTTTGGACCTCAAGCTTGCAGCCATGTGATGAGATCACATGAGGAAAGAGTGCAGACTTTATGACATCAGTTCAATGGTGTTCCTGAATTATTATTATTATTATAAATTTTTTTTTTTTTTTTTGGTTTGTTTTTTTACCCTCGTCATTGGAGATGGATGAGGGGGTGCGAATACCACCCCAGCCCTATGGCGCTCTGGAAGAGCTCGATCCGACGTCCCCTCTGTCACACTAATGAGGTACTCGAGAGGGACGAGACGCGGCGCCTTCTGCACGGAGTCATGTTGCGGTAGCTCTTGAGAAACCTTGAATTTGAGGAAGGCAGGAAAATGGACAGCATGGAAATGTCATGTGACTACTTTGCTTTGTTTACCAGTCTGGGTGTTGAGGGAGAAACTTGACAGAACTGTTACTCAAGTGCCCCAAGGACACACAGATTGACGGATATTTCCTTAAGTTTGCCTTTTCTGCATTCTTTTTCTGTAAGGGGGAGAAAGAGGACAATTACCATCCTCCTGGTTGTCTCTCGTCTCATCTCTTGTCCAGACACAAACATCGGCTGGACTCTATGCAAGTTATTGATGCTCACCTCTCTCATCCAGTTTAGATTCAGGGGATATACTACAGTTCCTGTTAGGAAAGTTTGGCAATTGCTTACAGAAGTTCATAGAATTTTTTTTTTCTTCTTTTTTGTAGTTTTGTTAAGACATTTTTAACACCACTTTCACTCAATCAGCCTGTGTCCATCACCAAACTTTTCTTTTCAGGAGACAAGCAGACCTCTGCACACCTGTCCTTTTCCCATCAACTTCTTTGCATTGAATGCTATACCAGCTACGAGTAGTAGCTAAAGGTTTTCCTTCAAGGGGCTCCTTCACATTTACGCAAGCGCCATTCATGCACCTGCTCTGTATTTAACTGCACAGTTTGGGACTACTGACCTTCGGCTGCTTTAGATAGGTGCTCCAACATGCTGCAAAGGACTCCATATATAAGGGGAGACACCTAGACTGCATTCTCTGTTAGTAGGCTGGACCGGAGTAGTGCCTTCCTTTGTGGCAGCACAACCAGCACCTCTGAGCAGCCCTGCTAGGAGGAAGGCATGCATACTCTTACTCTTATAGGAGCTTCTCCACGGCACGGCTTCTCTAACCGAGACGGTCTTACTGTGATGAGGCGCGTGTGACATGGGAATGACCAGATATTTTTCCAAACCACACAGCCTGGTCAGAAACTGTAGAACACACCCACGCTGTTGTTCACAATGCTGCTGCTTGAGAGTCTCATGCCAAACTGCATGACCAGTGTGTAAGGCCTGGGGGGAGGGGGGGGAAGGGGGGGGGGGGGTTAAGGGGTGTTAGTGCCCTCATGAACGCACGAGAGTTTAAAGAGGAAGTCTGTATATGACGCTGGCATCTCTGGATAAACAGGCAACACTAGACCCACTATGTGAGGTCCGTAGTTGGGTTGGTACTCCACACAGACACGTCTCTGTAGAGTTACAGTGGAGTACACGTGCTTTCGCTCGCGTTCACTATCGGAGCCGGATTTCTTTGTGTACGCCCCAGGTCCCCTCTCCATCCCACTCTGTCGCGTGTGTGTGTGTGTGTGTGTGTGTGTGTGTGTGTGTGTGTGTGTGTGTGTGGGGTGTAGTATAGCACTAGAAAAATATTAACCTGCACCGAGATGGAGGCAAGCTGTGCACGTTTGCCTCACTTCCTGTTCCTTCCAACACCCCC
>JAAGKR010005793.1:0-48085 GCA_011419295.1 Clarias macrocephalus
ATGAAGTATTCGATATTTATGTGTATATTTTACAGCACATCGATCACGTCTACTCTGCTCAGTTCCGATTATTACGTGAGGTCTGTATGTATTTGGTATTATATAAGCCATTTCAAAGGAAGTGCTTTTATTCCTGTTGATATGTTGCGTTTGTATTTTTTTCCCCTTTATATGTGTAGATAAGTTAGAGATAATCATTTCCTTAATGCTGTAAGTCCATAGACTTTGATGAAGTTTCACAGATTTTTATCGCTTTGCAGAACTCTGATTGCTAGCACTGTGCGTGTGAAATTTGAGCAGAGGCGACCTTGTGGAAATTACTGTTTGTCTTCTATCCCTGTAAGACTTCTCTGGAAGTCGTGAAAGGCCCGCTTCGACGATCTCTGCATGAGGGTTTTGTGGTTGCGAAACAAGTTTTAAGTTTTGTAAAAGCTATCTGGTAAAATCGGTACTTCACTTTTGTATTTGAAGATCCTTGTGCAAATAAATTACCCGCCTCTTAAAAAACACCTGTCTCATACTGTCTGTTTCTTCCTATGAATAATAATATTCCGCTCTAGGGTTTGTGGTTCTTTAGGAACTATGGTTTTAAACATTGATCTTGTGTCCATATGTAGGTTTCCTCAGGGTTCTCCGGTTTCCTCCACCCTCCCAAAAACATTCCTGTAATTGTATTGACGGTGCTAAATTCCCGTCAGGTGTGAATGATCTTCCTGGGGCAGGCTCCTGATCCTGAACAGGATACATGAATGAATGAATGACAGAACGAGTGACGATTCAATCCGAGCCCACAGTGTATGGAGTTTGCATGTTCTCCCTGTCCTCCAGTGTTTCCTCGCACAGTCCAAAGATCTGCAGATTAGGTTAGTTGGTGTTCCCAAATTGCCCGTAGTATGTGATTGTGTGTGTTTAATATGTGCCCTGTCCAGGGTGTACCCTTGCCTAGTGCCCGAGGTCGCAAGGCTTCCCAGGACAAATGGCATAGAAGATGAATAAACAAATTGATTTATTAGCCGATATTATCACACACATTTAAATATTTGATGCCGATTTCATGTTGATTATGTTCATAAATAATAATAAAAAAAGTTGACAGCTAAATCAGTTCTACTTTTAATGTTGTCCTCAGCTGATAAAAAAGGGAATCTATGTTAGAAGGAGCCTGAGTTGTGTAACATAATGAGAATTTGTTGTATACACTGACACCAAGTGGTCAATGAGTGAATTACAGGCTCCTGCTTTCTTGATCTTTAAGCCATTTTTTTTTAATATAAGAAATGTTTTTTATTTCTTTATTTTTTTATGTAGGGCAGCCAAGGAAGACCTTCCTTACATTTTTGTGTGCTGCCTCCCTGAGTGTGTTTCTCCGAGTACTGTGTGTGCCTGTCATACTGTTCCTTATCTTATTTTAATGTACAGTAATTATATATAGTATTATATATACAACTGTATTCACATCTATCTATCTATCTATCTATCTATCTGTCTGTATATTTGTATGCCTATCTATCTGTCTGTCTGTCTGTCATGTATAAATATAATAGAGTTTGACATCCAGTGCCCTGAGTTTTTTAAGGTTTCCTTTGAATGTTTTTCGCGTGAATGCGCGCGCTGGCGTATCGCGCGCGTTCATGGTGCTCGGCCGCCCGCGTGCACGTGTGTGTGTGTGCGCGCGCGCGCGTAACTGTATTAGCAGTAACAGGAGGGAATGGAGTCAGAGCAGGACTAACTCATTCACTGAACAGCACTAAAGCCACAGAATACACAGCATAGGTGAGATTTTCTCCTATTCCCAAGTGTTTTAAACACTTCATTTCATGCAGAAGTTAAAAACTGAAATTAAAAACTGTAGCCAGTTAGATTAACAGGCCAGCGCTGTGACATTTCAGCACGCTAACGTAGCCTAGCATAACTAGCTTAGCACAGTCACCATCCGCTGTTGGATTATCTGTTGTTTTAAATGTTCAAATATTTCGTTTAAGTGTTTAAGCCGCAAAAAGAGGCTTATTACCCGCCTTCAATGCAAATGATAAGTGTTAGTGAGTAACCTGAGTTATAATGATAATATTCTCGAAACGTTTCCGTTTTTAGGTAGCCTCTTAGCCTGCAACGCTAACCAACTAAATGCATATTAATACCTAAAATGAAATCTAAAATCGTTTCCAGGATGCTTATGTATGCTTTTTCCCAGTGTTCAGTGCACTTCCAGAATAACTCGCACACGTTTTCGTTTCCCCTCAGCGTGCTCATTAATTGCCCCCGCACACCTTTAGGTGGTTAAGGCCCAAACACAGCTCGCCCTCTTGCGTTAGTGCACTTCCTAGGGTTTAATGCGGTGACGTCAGCGCCCTAAGTAGCGCACTATGCTTGTAGCACAGCGCTGTTCGGAGTACAGCCAGAGCCGAGGTCGAACTGAGGCCTAAACTTGAGGCGATTCAGCTGCAGCTGTTGTGCTGAAGGTTGTGTTGATTTCCTGTTTTATCATCAGTTGATGGTGTGTAAAGTGTTAAAGAAAATCTGGCGTAATCGCAGAATTATGGGGAGAGGTAGGCAGTGATGAAGGTTTGATTTAACTAGGAAAGTTGTTGTTATTTTCTGTAAGGAGTCTCCAGTGTCAGTGAGTTTTCCTGCTCGCAATGAAGGTCTTTGGAGCAAAGTATTTCTGTCTTGTTCCAATACAAAGATAAAGAGAGCAAGAATGAGAGAAAGGCTTATGACGGAGCAAATATTTCTATCTGCTTTAACGTATATAATGAGGATACAAAATTACAATCTGTATGTCATAGAGATAAGTGTTGTAAGGGATGTATTGCAATTTGTTTTTGTTGACTTCAAAAGTGCATTTTTTTCACGTTTATGTATGTTTACATTTGGGGCAATGTTGGCTCAGTGATGGGTTTCTTGCCTGCCATGCGGAAGGCCTGAGGATAAAAATGGGAGGGTTACGTCAGAAATGGCATTTGGCGCAAAACCTGTGCGGATCAAGTGGTTCGCTGTGGCGACCTCTTGAAAGGAGCAGCCCGAAAGACTAACAACATATGTTTGCATTTGAAGCGGTAAAATGTTGGAGTTCCCCTATAATCCTGCAGGTGGTACTCTAAACTATATACATTACAGCATCCTTTATATCTTTTATACTATATCTTTTATACTGCTTATCCTGTATGAAAGGGGAACTTGAGTCTCCCTGGACAGGGTGTTAATCCATCACAGGGGGCACACAACAGACAATTTGAAAACACCAATTAACCTCATCTTTGGACTGTGGGAGGAAACCGGATCACCCGGAGGGATCCCACCAAGCACGTGGAGAACATGCAAACTCCACATGCACCGACCCCGAGGCGGGAATCGAACCCTCGACCCTGGATGGCGAGGCCACAGTGCTTACCACTACACCACCACCTAGTTTTCACCTAGCATCCTGTGTGTCAGGGCAAATTTTTGTTTGTTTAGGATTATAAAAATATTCGCCTTTGAGTGGCGCAGTGGTAAAAGCGCTTGCCCTATCATCCGGAGATCGTTAGTTCGAATCCCAGGTGGTGCTGTAACCTCTCGCAGCCGGAGGTGTAGAGAGAGCTGATTGACCGAGAGGATTCTCTCAGAGGGGAGGGATGAGAGGTACTTAGTGCTCCCACGTTAATCACGGCTCTACAGCCAGTCAGGGGCGTCTGTGAGCTCGCGCAATGGAGGGCGCAGATAGCGCTGTCCTCCGAGTGCGTTACGCCGCCCTCAACGGTGCGCAAGCGAGCAGTTCGAAAAGATGCGGTCGGCTGGCGTCACGTGGTTCGGAGGAAACACGTGTTAGTCTTCGGCCCTCCTGGCTGAGTGGTAGTAGTAGCCATAATGTGGGAACCCCCTAGTGACGGGGAGGAACTGCACACGACTAAATTAGGGAGAAAATCAGGGAAAAAAAAAAAGAATTATAAAAAATATTTGAAAAAAGTTCAGTATCCGATCAGCATATTTATAAAATCGTGATACAGACGACCCCCGGGGTTACATTCCTAGAGCACCCGCGAATTGTGAAAATTTTGGATGTGGTCCAAAAAAATGCCTATTATTATAGTTTAAACCCTAAATATGCCCTGAAAACGTTTTAGATTTATTTCAAACTCGGCTTAATATATTGCCTGTAATGTAAAAAAGAAAAAAAAAACATGTACTGTACTGTACTGCTGTATCCCGCTGTGCTAGAATGTACTGGACCCGATGTTACTGTAATTTTTGCGCATTTTCTTTGGTATACACTGTGGTTTCCTTTGGTATAAGTACTGTAGGGGAAATACAGTAATAATTTACTCTCAAGCTGCATTTTCCTCTTCGACTGCTTTGTGTTCTAAAAAAATATACAGTATTATATTTTATATGGAAATTTAGCTGAAATGAATTTAATATTTATGTTACAAAATGAGTGAATTATGTTGTAGTTAATAGTTCAGCATTAAAAACGCATGAAAAATTATATATTGCCACGAAAAGCTAAAAAAAAAACTGCGGAGGGTATTTGCAGAGAGTTTCATTGAACAATTATTAGTTAGGTTCTAAGGAAAACTCTGCAAACGACTGAGGCAGCGAACTTCCAACCACAACTTTGCAGAAACGCGATACGAATCGTATCGGCATCGAGGTATCGTGATATCGTATCGGGTGATTCCCATCCTTAATAAAACTTTATTTGTGAATTGCAATAATACTCAGCCACAACACGGTTAATTGGCTAATTTCTTGCATCATCAGTACGCCTCGTTGTGTCCATAAATGCTTTCAGACTTGTACTCCGTTTAGCAGCCTGGAGTCAAAACCATTATTATTTTTTAATCAAATGGGCTATTAAATTAATTTTAAAATAACCCCAATGCATGAGAGAGCTCTAATGCAGGAAGATATGTCGATCTTTAAGTATTTGCTGTTTGTTTAGAATTGTAAAAAATCTGAAAGATCTAAAATTTATAAAATTGTGATCTTAAAGAATCGCAATACAAACCGAATCAGCACCTGTGCATTATATTATACAATCTGCTTCCTCATTTCTCTTATGAATATTTTTTATTTGTTTAGATGATGCATCCATCCCTCTAACTGGTCTGTTTAGCTCCGCCTCCTACTCACACATCACACAAGTGCCATCGGTGAATTCATAATGTTTCGTGTTGGTACACTGTGAGAGTGTGACGAGTTTGGTCCAAGTAGCAATTTAGTGAAGGTGCGATGATCAGGGGTGCGCTTTCATCTATTTAGTACGATATGTATTGAAGACATGATGATGCAGCTCATCAGGGAAGCTCAGTCTCACCCTCCTGAAGACTCTACCGTGACTCGGCGTGTTATAAAGCACAAACACTGGAAGACTGTTGGAAATAACAACGTATTAGTATGAGCAAGTTAATCAACAGTGCCATTGTATAAACCCTTGTATAAGAAATGATGTACGTAGTAATGACTTGCCCCCCCCTGTGTGTGCTTATAAAGAGTGATCGGTGCCGTGACCCACCGTTGTGTGTATTCTGCTCAAAACTCAACTTAACAAGCGAAAAAAAAATATCATGTGGAGAGGTGATGATTTCAGCGTCGACCCCTGTGACGTCTAAACGGCTAATCATCCAGGCCTCACGTTCCTCCAGTCGAGATTAAAGCGTCGTATTATCACGGCCCGCGCCTGTGCGCCACATGTGCTCGACAAATGTTATTCCTTCCAAAATGGATGTGTTGCTGCCTTCAAATTAAAGCGACAGTAATGTAAGCAGGGATGAAATATCGATGAAGGCATGTGACACACGCGGGTTCAGTTCTGCAGAAGGGGGCCCTTTGGCTTCCTGAACGATGGCGTGCCTTTGGGGCATTTTTTTTTCTTCTTTTCCCTCTTTCTCCCCCACTTTTTCCAAGTGGCAAGTAAATATTCTTGGCCTGGGTTTTTAGGCGTCAAGCCATGGTGTCTCTGATTGTAGGGTGTGTGAACCGTGCACAACCTTTACTATTCGCCCACGAGAGCACGGACTGAAAAATCACAGGCTTTTCCAAGCCTGGTCATGTCGGTTTTTAAGCCACACTAAAGCCACCAGCTGTTATTTTTCCAATAATCCGTCAGCGTCTCTCTCGTCTTGTGAGAGTGTGTGTGTGTTTGAGGTGAGGAAACCGTATGTATTTAAAGTGCGTTCCTCAGGCACTGCTGGCCGGAACGCTGTCTAATCTGAAACAGCGCTGGGGGATTTTTCCCGTCGGAAAAAGAAATCATTCATAAATAGTCATTTTTTATTTCTTTTTTTTTTTAAATAAGTTGTGTTGCGCAGGTAACCAGCATCAACAAACTCTGCCTCTTCCTTACATTTTCATTTTTCTTTCTAAAGTTACATTTAATAAAGTCGTTTAATATAAGAAAACCACCGTTATGAAACAAGTCGTCACTCTACATCTCTCGATCTCACTTTCTCGCTGTCCATCTTTCTTAATCTTTTCTTAATGTCTCTAGCTGCCTTTGTGCAACTCTTCTTTTTTTAATGTGTTCATTTGTTTCTGTCTCTCTCTCTATGTGCATGTCTCTTTCTTTCTGTCTTTCTTAATTTCTTTTTCTCTTTGTCTCCATTCCTTTTTTCTTGATGTCTCTCTCTTTGCCTCTGTTGAACTCCATTCTTCTTGTCTCTCTATCTCGCTTTCTCTCCCTTTCATGTCTCTCTACTTGTCTCTCTGTTCATCTCTCTCTCTCTGTCCTCTTTTCTCAATGGCTTTCTATTCTTCCATGTCTATCCCTGTGTATCCCCCTCCTCCTCTCAATTACTTGATGTCTTTGTCTCAGTGCGTCTTTCTCTTCTCCTCCTTGTGTCTCTCTGTGCATCTCCTTTCTTGAAGTCTTTTTCAATCTGTATAACATCTCTTTCTATTCTTCTCAATCTCTGTGCATTTGTTTATCTCTCGGTTGCTTGATGTCTCTCCGTCTGTTTCTGTCTCTCTGTGGACCTTAAGTCTTGCTCTTTCCCATTTTCTCCTCCTTTATCCCTCCCTACTTCCCTGGCTGTCTCTCACCCTTCGTCTCTCTCTCTTAATGTTGTGGTGTTAATGGTGTTAATGAAATCCACAGCTTGATCAGTTACATCTTCTGTATTAATATTGGCACCATTTCCCTGCATGCTTTATTTCAGCTGGATGAACACATCACTGGTCAGAGTGCATGTCTGTCTGTCTGTCTGTCTGTCTGTCTGTCTGTCTGTCTGTCTGTCTGTCTGTCTGCCTTTCTATACTGATATTATGAGCAGCCTGTCATGTCCTTAAACAGAAAAAAAATGTATACGTCTGCATTTTCTTAAATACACTGGAAGCGACCAGCTCACACATCCGGGTCAGATTCACGGCAGTCCAACACTCAGAGTGAGCACGGCACCTAACCAGGAGCAAATGTTCCGCGAGCCGAGTCGACGGCCCCGCGCCATGAGCCGTGATGTTTTACAGCTGTGTTCTGGGGGAACGCCGAACGCTCTTGATATCTCGGCGCAGAAACAACTCGACACGCCAGATCCAGATTCCTTACTTTCTCTGCCGTGGACATGTTCATTAGCATATTCTGTTAGTTTTTTTTTTTCCCCTGAATTTTGGAAAAAAATAAAATCTCAAGCTGTGTCTGTGTGTGAGTTTTGTGAGGGTGGTGTATTTCTGTGGTTTCTTAAAAACACAGATTAATGAAGTTATTCTAAAGATGACAATCGAACACATCAAGAGAAACGTTCGAGCAAGAGCAGGCTGTTACAAACCAAAATTGAAACTGGAGACGCTTTCTGAACATTTCACTATATTAGCACATGTTATGCACATTTAAATTTTTTAACTGTGATTTTTAAATAATTTTTTTAAATAGATTTTATTTGAGAATGACGCCGCTTGTATTTTGTGTGGTAGATTCTGTGTGGGTGTGGCCGAGACGAGTGAGGAGTGCTGATGGTGATGATGAAGCCCAGAATAAGTGCTGCCCGGATCCACAGCGCCGTGCCGAACACACACACTGTGAGTCCACTTATAACACACACACACACACACAAGGGGCAGAAAAAAGCTTCTTAAAGGAATAGTTCTGCAAGTTTAATATTTATTTTCGTGATTTTTTTTTAAATTCTTTTTTCAAGTTCAATCAAGATGTCTGACTTTTGTTTCTTTTCTGTACATCTTTATGACCAGCAGCCATCTTGGATGCTGCAGTAGAGCTCAACACTGAGGTTTAATCTAATTCTTTAATGCCTTAGTGAGAGTGATAGCGCTGAAGTCGGTCACGCCTTACTCGCCAATGGCGGTGTGAACTCCTGTAGGAATCGCTGAAACGTTTTACTACATTACTTTCTCGAGCATTAGGTTTCCGCTCGACCAAATCGTAAGACTGAGCTTCTGTTGCCTCGTTGGTCCGCGCGTATGTAAATGTATTTCTGTATCTAAAAACAGAACAAAGCGAACCCTCTTTATGTGAAGAATTCATCTGTTGTTTGGTGTTCGTGCAGTGAGCTTTCGAAGAGCAGGACGAAATGAGATAAACACTGGATGATTGGAGTCTCAGCATGGCAGGACTGCAGCTGGTGACCCCTGCCTCCTCTCCCATGGGGCCTTTCTTCGGGCTGCCGTGGCAGCAGGAAGCTATCCACGACAACATATACACCCCAAGAAAATATCAGGCAAGACGATGCGTTTTTATCACCAGAAATCGTATTGACTGTTTTTTAAAGCTGCTGATCATCTTTTTCCTGTATGTATTTATTTATTTATGTATTTTTTTAATTCCGCACTTCAGGTTGAACTTCTCGAAGCAGCTCTCGAACACAACACTATAGTCTGCTTAAACACAGGCTCAGGGAAGACGTTTATCGCAGTACTCCTTATTAAAGAGCTTTCCCACCAAATCCGGCAGGAAGATGGGAGGAGGACCGTTTTCCTCGTCAATACAGGTATCAAGGGAACCCGCCGTGGGTCTGGGTGCTCGTCGGTAGGAACGTGTTGTTAATCCAACATATGTGAAGTATTTAAAGGACATCATAATCTTAGACGTTGCCTTACAGGTGGCGTTAACTACCTCGTCTTTCACCTCGTCCATTTTCGAAATGGGATTGCAGTCAATGTTTTGTTTGTTGATTCGATTAAATGAATCGACGAATCAGTTTCCGATTGAGTTTTCCGATTGAATTAATCAATTCACTTTTAAAATGCTTTAGGCAAGTTTATAACTGTGAAATGGTCTAAGTTTGACACATTTTTTTTTTAAATATACCATAGCTTTTTAAAAAATACATACAGCTTGCATGTTCCACTCAGAATTATATCATTATGCAAGATTATACTTTTCCTAGTTTTTAAAGCTCTAAAACCTGCAAGTAATAATAACTGCTTGTGACACATCAGACAGTAAACATTAAAGCTCTTGAATTAAAAAGAATAAAATTGAATCGAATCGAAATAGCAACACTGAGAAAGTGAATCGAATTGAATTTAGTTCTGATTCACAACTCTACTGCCTATGCACGTTTACTTATGCACACTAGAAAAGCAATTTGTTTTCACGTTAGGGCCGCGGGATCATTTCCTAGTACACCTGACAAAAAGTCTGGTTCATTTTGATCAGTGAGAACACGATCGCTCCAGCCTCGGGAACCCGCTTGAAGAGGTGGTCTCGGGCTTGGTGTACAGCACACTCGAATCAGGAATGGAAAAAATGATAAATCTTTCTAGATCACTGTTTAGACGGATGTCATCAATGCCGTCTGTCACCTTTGTGCCAATCTCTGACCTACACAGCCGTAATTGGGCGGGGCAATCGTTCCTTAGCACGGTACTTAATCATGCCTAATGTGAAAATGCACGTTGATGAATATTTGGATGCTGTCCATTCTCTGTCCTGAAATTCATTTCTGAATCTTTCTTCTTCTTCTCTCTTTGTAGCTTCATCTGTGGTTCAGCAAGCCTCCACTGTTAGAACCCATTCGGATCTTCGGGTTGGGGAATACATAGAGAACTCGGCATCATGGACAAAGGACACCTGGAACGAAGAGATAAAGGAAAATCAGGTGGGACGCGTTGGATTCATTGTTGTTATTCCTATACCCATTCCTATACGATTTAAAAAGATTTACGAGAAAAAAGTGGAAATTGTGATTTTTTTTTTCCGGAGATATTGAAGGTGTTGTGATGTATCTAATGTAACATCCTCAGTAGAGAATTTTTTACTGTTTGCTGTAGTGACGTCTCAATTCAAAAGTTCGATGTTTCATTTAACAATCCAACCGAAGACGTCTGATGCAGAGATGACTCCGCGAGTGCTACAGTTATTTAATGGGGTTTTTTTTTTTTTTGTTCTAAATGTAAGCTTAGCCAGCTCGACTCGACCAGGGAAAAGTTTTCAGCCACTTTACAACATTTAATGAGTTTCTCGAAGCCGTAAGCGGACCTGATCCGTCCGCCGTTTGTCACATTGTCATTTTTTTTTCACGCACACCATCATTTTAATCTCCTGGTTCTCTCGCAGGTGCTCGTTATGACGTGCAACATCTTCCTGCACGTGCTGAGGTTCGGGGTCTTGCCACTATCACAGATCAACCTGGTCATTTTCGACGAGTGCCACCTCGCAATCACGGACCATCCCTACCGGGACATAATGAAGGTAAAATTATGGGGTTTTAGGTTTCCCTGTCAGGCACAGAGAGAAATGAGTGAATGTGTAATAAGATCTTGTGTTGGAGAGATGGTTCGATAAGAACAAATTGGTTGTAGTTGATTGACAGGAGTATGAAAGTGTATGAATATTGAATGTAGCATTGAGTTTATGTATTATTATAATATGATAATGTCTTCACTTGACTGCTGATGAGCTCTGCATTGATTTTCTTTGCACACTTTTAGAACTGTGAGGACAGTCCAGGCTGCCCACGTATCCTAGGTCTGACCGCTTCCATTCTAAATGGCAAATGTGACCCGTCTGACCTGGAGGAGAAGATCCAGAACCTGGAGAAGATCCTCAAGAGCAACGCCGAAACCGCCACCGATCTCGTCGTCCTGGACAGGTGCGATCATTCACGTGTTTTTTTCCGTTCCGTCCTCCTGATTGATCCTCATTGGTGATCTGAACAAACGTTTAAAGTTGTTTCAGTGTTTAACAAAGTGAAAGCAGTTGGGTTTAATAAGTAGGTGGCTATACAACCTTCATTGAGCCGAAGCGTCTTTTGAAATCTTTTTTTTTTTGCCTTGTTGTTGATCACACAGGTACGCGACCCAGCCCCGAGAAGTTGTGCTGGACTGCGGCCCTTACCAGGACAACAGTGGCCTGTCTGAGAGGCTCATAAACGAGCTGGACGATGCTCTCCTTTTCCTCAACGACTACAACCTATCTGCACATCGCGAGGACCGAGACCCCACCTACATCTCCAAACAGGTTCTCTTTCTCACATTAGAGTACCCTGCCTTCTCTTTTTCCACCCCCCCCTGAATCTGGTTCCTTGACTTAAGTAATCACCAAGTGAAGAACAGTGAGGTGTGGGTGGAGAAATGGCGCAGGCTGTTGATTTGATTCAATGACGTTATCAAAAGTAATATTTTTGCCCAGATTGGTACAAACTGTCAGTAAACATTGGATTGCGAGTAACTTGGTCTGAGAGTGCTTTGTAAGACGAGCAAAAATTTTAAAAACAATTTTGAACTTGATAAACGAGCAGTCCAAAAACATTACGAGTACTACGCATACACCTACAGTACAGATCAAAAGTTTGGACAGAGTCGCCTCTGCTGCGGAGGAAAGTTCTCGAATTTCCAGCCTCAGAAATCGCAAGTTAACAGCAGCTCAGATCAGAGAGCAGGTCAATGGCACACAGAGTTCTAGCAGCAGACATGTCTCTAGAACAACTGTTAAGAGGAGACTGTGTGAATCAGGCCTTCATGGTAGAAGATCTGCTAGGAAACCACTGCTAAGGACAGGCAACAAGCAGAAGAGACGCGTTTGGGCTAAAGAACACAATAAAGAAAACTCTTTGAATGAGAAGGTGTGTCCAAACTTTTGGTCTGTACTGTATGTCTGTTGAGCGTCACATGATCAACACCTGAACCAATGGTGGCTCTCTCTCTATAACATGTTTATATCAATGTGTGTTTACTATAACATGTATGTGTGTTTGCATGTGTGCGTAAAGCATTTTTTCCCCTCTCTCTCGTCTTCCTCACAATTCTTTTTAACGGTAAAGTGCAGGTAAATTTTTCATTAAAAATATTTTTATATGAATATTTTTGGGCTGTGGAGCGAATAGTCAGAGTTCCTATTATTTCTCTATTGGGAAATTTGCTTTGATATACGAGTGCTTTAGATTACAAGCTTGCTTCCAGAATGAATTATACTCAAAATCCAAGGTTTTATTGTATCAGTAACAGGCCAATATTTATCAAGTGTTTTTACATTTTCTTGTAATATTAAAACCAAACATTGTTTTTCCATAAAATTTCAGATTTTTGTAGTTTAAAACCTGTTTGCTCCAGACAGCATCTTCTTGATTCCCTGTGATGATTCTCCATCCCCTGTCGGTACTTTGCTCCTGTAGGTTTTAACCGACTGCAGGGCCGTTCTGACCGTCCTCGGCCCCTGGTGCGCAGACAAAGCAGCCGGCATCATGGTGCGCGAGCTGCAGAAGTACATCAAGCACGAGCAGGCGGAGCTGAACCGCAAGTTCCTGCTCTTCGCCGACACTATCCTGAGAAAGCTGCACGCTCTCTGCGAGGAGCACTTCTCCCCGGCGTCGCTCGACCTCAAGTTTGTCACTCCCAAAGTGATCAAGCTGCTGGAGATCCTGCACGAATACAAACCCTTCGAGAGGCAGCAGTTCGAGAGCGTCGAGTGGTACAACAACCGCAATCAGGACAACTACGTGTCATGGAGCGACTCCGAGGACGAAGACGAGGACGAGGAGGTCGAGGTGAAGGAAAAGCCCGAGGCCAACTTCCCCTCGCCGTTCACTAACATTCTCTGCGGGATCATCTTCGTGGAAAGGCGTTACACGGCGGTTGTTTTAAATAGGTGTGTGTTCGTATGATTTTCAAATAATGGTACAAAAACTATAACATTTAATAGTTAAGCTACAAACCTGAGTGATCAGTAATAATGGAATAGAATTAGTTTAAAAAAATAATAATCTAGCATGCATGCCAAGCTAGAGAACATGTTGAATATATGGGTAATCCCCGAATTTCCACAGATACGGATGGACCGGGCTTCTATGAACATTGTAGAAAAAAATAGACACCACAGATTTAGTGTCCAAACATTTGTATACTTTACATTGTATATTCGAGTCCAAAACATATAGGACTCAATTTGTCGAACTTAAGAACAAATCCAACGTACGAACGTGCTCCCAGAACTGAACTTGTTCGTAAATCTGGGACTTACCCGTACCTTATTTCTTTAAATGTGTTCTATTATGAAACACAGGCTCATAAAGGAGGCGGGGAAGCAGGATCCAGAGCTGGCCTACATTAGCAGCAACTTCATTACTGGCCACAGCATCGGCAAGAACCAGCCGCGCAACAAGCAGATGGAAGTGGAGTTCAGAAAACAAGAGGAAGTGAGGGAGCCTTAAACCTTGTATTACTTTGATTGATTGCTTGCTTATAGTCAGCCAAGTTTAAAGATCTCCTCCTGCTTTCCTTCAGGTTCTGAGGAAATTCCGCGCACACGAGACCAACTTGCTAATCGCCACCAGCATCGTAGAGGAAGGCGTGGACATCCCAAAGTGCAACCTGGTGGTCCGTTTTGACTTGCCCATGGAGTATTTTTTTTATTATTATTATTTTTTTTTAGAGTTTAGTTACTGATGTGTTTTTGTTTGGCCTTCAGATTCTCAGGAACAAGTGTTCCAAGTCGGCAGAGTGTAATGAGTACGAGGTGGAGTCCATACTGGACGATGACAACATTCTCCCTCCGTACTCGTTACGGTCTGACGACGGAGGCCCAAGAGTCACCATCAACACAGCGATCGGCCACGTCAACCGGTCAGTACGGCGGAAACAACCCCACCTTACAAAACTAAATTATAATAGATAAATTATCTATGCATTTGGATAATCGTTGTTGTTGTGCAGATACTGCGCAAGGCTTCCCAGTGACCCTTTCACGCACCTGGCACCCAAGTGTAAGACTGCAGAGGTGAAAACGGGTGTGTACCAGTCCACACTCTTTTTGCCGATTAACTCGCCCCTCAGAGAGCCTATTACTGTAAGTACCGTTTATTTTTATTAATTTGTTAACTTTGATTTAATGAAGGATTTTCATGGGTGATTTCCATTTAGCTGTTTGTTTAAACTCTTCGAGTTTTATATTTAAAAAAAACTCAGTGAGCTCTAAATGTGTACACCAGGTTTTGTGTGCATATGTGCAAGTGTGTACAAAATCTCATGAGCAGGCCCCTGCCACGCCCAGGGTCCAGACTATCAGGGATCCTAATAACAGCAGATTTCTACCTTTTTTGACTTTTTGAGCATGTTAAGACCTCCAAAAAGCCCCATTTGGTATTTTAAAAAATAAATAAAACATGAGGGCCATTTAGCACACTATGACAACAAAGGGCTGATATCATAGTGTTTGACCTCTAACAAGAGGGCCTGTCGCACACTAGGACGACATAAGTCTGATGTCACAGTTCCTGGACCCTAAAAATATTTGATGGTGCAGTTTACTTGATTCAAAATAGCAGTAACAGCTTACTAAAACCCCTCATGCTCATGATTTATCGGTTTTGTTGCAGGGACCCCCGATGCCCTGCGCAAGGCTTGCAGAGAAAGCTGTTGCACTTATGTGTTGCGAGAAACTTCACAAAATAGGTACGCACATGTTTCTACCATCTTCCTGCCGCTGGGGAACGAGAGGCTTTGTTTGCTGATCCTCTGTCTGTCTCTGGCTTCAGGCGAGCTGGATGATCACTTAATGCCGGTGGGAAAGGAGACGTGAAATATGAAGAGGAGCTGGACTTGCATGATGAAGAGGAAACCAGTGTTCCAGGCAGGCCGGGCTCCACTAAGAGAAGACAGTGCTACCCCAAAGCCGTGAGTAGACAAAAAATGAAGTGAACTGTTGATGTTAATAAAACTTCTCTCTCATTCTAGACAATATAAGTTCTCTAAAACCCATCAAGAAGAGTCTGCTTTATATTACCTTTTTGAATTAGGGCTTAGAAAGAAAATCTTTAAAACCCAGAAATGCGTTTGAGTATTTAGGTTTGTGTACGTGTGTGTGTTCAGATCCCAGAATGTCTGCGAGGCAGTTACCCTGTGCCGGAGCAGTCTTACTACCTGTACGTGATCGGGATGGTTCTCACAACACCCCTCCCCGATGAGCTCAACTTCCGCCTCAATGCCCAGGACGGTTGCTGTAGTGGTGCAGTTTCAGTAAAACACACTTATAAATGTTAAACATTTATTTTTAGTGAATTAATTGAACTCTACCTTCCACAGATTAACACTTTCTAACTTTTTATTTATTTTTCCGTACACTCCAGATCCCTCATTTCCCCGTGTATACCCGCTCCGGTGAAGTGACCATCTCCATAGAGCTGCTGAAGTCGGGCTTCACACTGAGCTCATCCCAGCTGGAGCTCATCACTCGCCTGCACCTGGGTGAGTGCACTTCCTCTCCACACCATTTTTCTGCCTCTTTTTTTTTCTTCTTTCATTTCTTTCTTTTTTTACGTTAGGAATGTGAACTTGGGAGAAAGGGAGGATTTTGATAAGTGGTTATTAAGCCAGGATTTTTTTTCTTCTTTTTCTTCTTTGTCTGAATTAAAAACCTTTTTTTCCAGTTGGGGATTCCAGCGCTTTGGATATGGACTTCAAGTTTATGGAGGATATTGAGAAATCTGAAGCTCGAATTGGCATTCCGAATACCCAGTACACGAAGCAGAACCCATTTACTTTCAGACTGGAGGACTACCAGGACGCTGTCATCATTCCAAGGTTGGCAAAAAGATGATGTTCTAATGTGCGTTAAAGCGCTTTAATATATGTAATTGATGTATAAAAGGTACCTTTTAAAGCGTAAAGTGATTTATTATTTTTTTTAAGTAATACACTTTTGTGTGGGGGAAAAAAAACACTAAAAAGACCAGTAGGAAGTTTTTATTTATTTATGTAATATAAATTAGATATGCTGGACACAGGACACACCTCTTTTTCTGAGAGTAGCAGGTACTGGCCACACCTACTGCACTGAAATATGAACAAACCACGCCTCCTTTACTGAGACTGATGGGGCCAAACCTCCTTAATTTCTTGAAAAAAAAAATTGTTTAGCCATATTGTACTTGTTTAAACTAAATCTTTTAATAGATTTTTAATTTTTTTCCCCTCCCCAAAAAAAAATTCTCTCTCAGGTATCGTAATTTCGACCAGCCGCATCGTTTCTACGTAGCTGACGTGTACACTGACCTCACACCGCTCAGTAAATTCCCCTCGCCAGAATACGAGACGTTTGCCGAGTACTACAAAACAAAGTATAACCTGGACCTGTCCAACGTCAACCAGCCACTTTTAGACGTGGACCACACATCGTCCAGGTGACCCATCACACCAGGAAAAATGTATTTCTCTCTTACCGTTGTGGAACCCCTTTAAAGAGGGTTCATGCTGCTGTTTGTGTTTCTCAGGCTGAACCTTTTAACCCCTCGGCACCTAAATCAAAAAGGCAAAGCGCTCCCTCTGAGCAGTGCCGAGAAGAGGAAGGCCAAGTGGGAGAGTCTGCAAAACAAACAGGTATTAATCCGAACAGGGTTAGAGCTGCTTGTTTAATACATTAGAACTGTTAATGAGTAACAGACTTTATCTGTTAACGTTTTTTTAGATTTTAGTTCCTGAACTATGTGCCATTCACCCAATCCCTGCTTCTTCCCATGCACGACGGCCATTGACGCCGGAGTCGGGGCTCAGAGCCTGCCGCCTGGATTCAGGTCAGTCCGACATCTGTAGAGATCAGAAACGTGCTGGTATTCCCAACATGAGATGATATTCCACTTCCACTATTCTCTGCACCGGAGAGTCAATTCTGTCTTTACACTTTTTTTAAAGGTAAAATGCAGGTTAATTTGTTTTATTTTTACTTTATATATTTTAAATTATTTTTATGTATTTATTTTTCTGGGCAGTGGAACGAATAATTAGAGTTTTCATTATTCCTTATGGGAAAATTCCATTTGATAGATTGAACTTGTCGGCAACTTGCAGAAGACGCGCATCTGGCTGTGAGAACTAGTGATGGGACGTTCATATTATTTTACCGACTCAGATCTTCTTAGACTGAGTCTCATTCAGCAAAATTAACAAATCTTTTTTCCAAGTCATTTCATCCATTTTAGCAAAATGTCATTAAAATGTTACATGTTACTTCCCTAACATCTACTTTTAAGTATCGATAAATGTGCTTGGGCAGACCGTCCAAAAACACTGATCACTAATATAAAACTGATAATTAATTAATAAAAATTTTTTTTTTTTAAAACTAAATTACAAAGCAGGGTGGTTATTTTAGAAAAATTCAACTCCTTTCTTGCTTACTAGTTTTATATATGTAAACATAAATTTTCCCTGTTTTTTTTGTTTTTGTTTTTTTCGCCCCGCAGGTCAGCAACTGTAACCTGTACCGCCTGGGGAAGAAGAAAGGTCTGCCCAGTCGCATGGTGGTGTCTATCTTCGATCCGCCGGTGAACTGGCTCCCCCCGGGCTACGTAGTGAACCAGGACAAGAGCACCACTGACAAGTGGGACTCGGATGAGGTCGGTCTCCCACAGCTCTCGCCGATGTTTATTTTGCACTGCAGGCTTCGCTTGACTCCGTATCAACATGCATCTTCATGCGCAATTACCCAGCTGGTTTCATGGGTCCGGCTTTCGGCTATTGAGAACATCTTGGCTTTGTTTACTGGAGCGGAGCTTTCTAAATCCACCGCCAGGGGGCGCCGCGTCCATCCTGTCCTGCACATTCCAGAGGAGCGGATTTTATTTCCTCCTCCTCCTCCTCTGCGACGTAGATCAGGCAGCCTTAGTGAGACATTTAACACACAATTTAACACGTATCTTTATTAGAGCCAGTTAAAGACGCCTGGCGGTCTGGTGCATGAGCGGAACTCGCCCGGGCGCTCGATAAATTTCTTCGTAAGTGCATAATGTGGCCGGATTTAAATAGGAAGACCTGGAATTAATGAATGATTTATTATTGTTTTAAAAGAACGTGATCAAATCATGATGAAGCTGTTAGTTTTAAGCATGTATTTCATGCTATAGTTGGGTTTTGAACATGTGTTATTAATCAGCGTCCCTTGAAGAGGGGGGGAAAAAAAGAGTGAAAAGGAAGAAAAACGCATTCATCAGAAATCAGTAGGAAAATGTCAAACATTCACCCACGCTTTCGAGTGGGCGTTTTGGAGCCGGCTCCTGAAGCTGACTCATTCTCAGCGTCAACTCTCCGTATTATTACAATATTAGGTGTCAGGGCTGTTAACGTTTTAATGAATATTCATCAGAATCTTTCCCACATGGTCAACTTTTATGGTGTACTAATGCTGTAAAGATGATATTCAGGATGCGTGTCAGCTATTGGATTGCGTTCGAGCCAATGACTCATGGATTTGGGACAGCGAGGCTCTCTGCCTGTACGTTTAAAGCCCTCCTGGGTTTATTTTAATACAGCGCTTTTAACCAAAAGACGCTAACTGTAATCATTGCAAATCCCTCTCTGTGAATGTTGTTGTCGAGTCCTGGTTTTCAGACTCGTTGGCCCGTTCAAAGGGGATATTCCACTCGACGACTTTCTTCCGATGTTTGTTTTTCTTTAAAATCCATTTTTAGGCAAAAGACGACATGGCCAACGGAAAGGCCACCAAGGACGACTTTGACGAGGACGAGGACGACGTAGACGACGACGAGGACCTGATGTGGAAGGAACCCAAGGACGAGGTGAACGTCGAGGACGACTTGGAGTACTACCACGAGCACATCAAGTTCATCGACACCATGCTAATCGGCTCCGGCGCCTTCGGGAAGAAGTTCCCCCTCGGCGTCTTCCCTCCGCTCGACCACTTGATCTCGGGTTTTGAGAACTTCGAGAAGAAAATCAACTACGTGTTCAAAAACAAGGCCTACCTCCTGCAGGCCTTCACTCACGCCTCGTATCATTATAACACCATCACAGGCGAGTGGTAAAAAAATTATAATATACAAGAGTTTATAAGAGAAATCAACTGATTTAACCTTTTTTATTTTGCTTAAAAGAGTTTAATTTGGGTCTGGAAGGAAATATATGATAATGTAGGAGCTATAATATCAAAATCACTTTTAACATGAATTACTAAATAACTTAATTTTAACAATTTTTCTAATGTTTTTTTTTTTTTTATATATATAATTTAATACAATTATTTTTTTATATATTTAAGGTTTTTCCTTAAGCCCACAGTGTGTACATTGTTTCTACACAACAGCTATTAATCAATTATATTCCTTTGAGAGTCTGCACGATACTTTCTTTATTTTTATTATTTTTTTTTTTTTGTTAATATTTATTTATTACTTTTTTTGTGGAAAATGCAATTGGTTTGAATTTGTTTGGAAAATGGTTATTTTGGCCCTGATCATAGCCTTGTTTCGCCGGAAAGCATTTTATGCCTTTTTATTTTTAAACAATTTCAGTTTGCTAAAATGAAATCTTTTCACTCTTACATGAAGTAAATAGCAGCTGTGTGTGAAATCCTAATTTGTCACGTGAAGTCATGCTCTCTGGTTTCGTCATTCACTGTGCAGATTGTTACCAGCGGCTGGAGTTCCTAGGTGACGCGATCTTAGACTACCTCATAACGAAGCACCTTTACGAAGACCCGCGGCAGCACTCTCCCGGCGTCCTGACCGACCTGCGCTCCGCCCTCGTCAACAACACCATATTCGCTTCACTCGCCGTCAAATACGACTACCACAAGTACTTCAAAGCCGTCTCGCCCGAGCTTTTCCACGTCATCGACGATTTTGTGCAATTTCAGCTGGAGAAGAACGAAATGCAAGGAATGGACAGAGCAAACCATTTCCTTCTGCGAGTCAAACCATTGTCCTGTTGGTCTCGTTATTTTTTTTTTTTTTTTTTTTTTTTTTAATAGAACAAAGTAAAATATTTTAATAATATCGTTAGTGAGCCATTTATTTACATTCATTACATTTAGCTAACTGTAGGGCCTCCTTTTGCATCCAATACAGCATCAATTTGTCTTGGGAATGACAGATACGAGTCCTGCTCAGTGTCCAGAGGGATTTCGAGCCGTTCTTTTTGCAGGATAGTGTCCAGGTCACTACGTGATGCTGTTGGAGGAAAACGTTTCCATACAAACCTAAACCATCGGGTGCACATGGTTCTACAGAGTGGTTAGTTAGTCCTTGGCAGTGACGTGTCCATCTAGCACAAGTATCGGGCCTCGGGAAATTATTTTAATCCTGATATATTACTTTTATTATTTTTTATTTTTAATATTTAACGTTTTTCCTTAAGCCACAGTGTGTACATTGTTTCCACACAACATCTATCAATCAATTAAATTCCTTCGAGAGTCTGCACGATACTTTCTTTATTGTTATTTTGGCCCTGATCATAGCCTTGTTTCGCCGGAAAGCATTTTATGCCCGAGGGAGAGCGCGGAATACTGTACGAGAATTCGTTAAAACAAATGATGTCGCCCTTAATTTCGTATCCGAGTCTCATCGTCTCCCATTCGGCTCCGGTTTTTTTTTTTTTTTTTTTTTTTTTGCAAAGCTGCAAAGTACCTAAAGATATACAATTTACAAATCACTTGTTTATGTCACAACCTCAGCAGCGGCCTCATTTCTCCTCTCGTCTGTTCCAACCACTCAGAAGCTCCAAAATGTCAGCACTGTAGCAATCTGACTAATCTGAAGAACTTATTCTGCAAGATAAAACCAGAAAAACAAAAGTGCAACCTTGTATAAAATCTTGCTCTTCTGGCCAAGGCCATGTTTTATAATCTGGAATTTATGTGTTTTTCCATTTGTTTAATTTATTTTACTGCCTTTTAAATCACTTGCGTTATATCTATAACTTTATATTATGTTGCTTCATATAAATTGGTGGAATGTTTAATAGGCATCTGCTATGCTGTGAATCTGATATGGCAATAAACCTTCATACAAACAAACCAACTGCTCAGAATTCAGTTAGTTGTTTTTTAATGCAACAGTTCAATTCATATAACACTTTTAACACCGTTCATTGTTGCAAAGTAGCTTTGCAGATTAAAAAATTGGGAAAATGTGTATGAAATGTGTGAGAAATTATGAACGAATCAAAATGATCAGATTGTCCTTGAAAAAATGCGCCCTCTTGTTTCTCTCTCTGCCAGTCCCGCCGAGAGGACGTATGATGGGAAGGTTCGTGTGACCGTGGAGGTGGTGGGAAAAGGAAAGTTCAAAGGAGTTGGTCGGAGCTATCGCATCGCTAAATCGGCAGCGGCACGGCGCGCCCTGCGCAGCCTCAAAGCCAATCAACCTCAGGTCCAGAACAGCTGAGCTTACACACATATACACACACACACAGAGAAGTACACACACCCCCGGCCCTCTGCGACACACCGAAGCCTCTCCATGGGTCGTCTTCATTCTGTGTCCTCGACCGAGACAAATAACCATCGACGTACGCAGAGGCTTCAGACTGAATTCATGGGTTCCTGTTTTTTTTTTTTTTTTTCAGTTTTTTTTTTCTTTTCCCTCTTCCCTTTTGCGCAAACACAATCTTTACCTTTTAATTTCCTCCAAGCTGTTCGATCACAGGACTGCTTTTTACTCTGCAAGTGTTAAAGGTCAGGTGTCTGCTATTTTCTCTTTATTTTGTGTTATAATTAATCACCTTTAATTCCCCGCCTTGTCTGTAGTGCGCACATCAGCTCACGCTTGGAAGTATAGTGTTCGACTGTTTATAGTTCAAACGAAAGCTGTACATTTTAAATGAATAGAAAAGAACGAAGAAGAGAAAAACGCTAAGCTCCTCAGTCTGTGCACTAGCGCCAGTTTCTGGAAAATGATGGAGAACGCACACGAAACAGAGAGAGAGAGAGGACACAGAGCGAGAGTGGCGTTTCCCTTGCTCTTGCACTTATTTCCTTCCGTCACGAACATTTCTTTGGATCAGCACAGAGTTCACGGATCGGAACGTTTTTAGAAAGAATAGACCCACCTTTAACATTCCCACTTACAGGAAATCAGCCTTTTTTTTTTTTTTTTTTTTTTAAACAAAGATGTTAAAAACAAACAAGCTTGCATGTTTCTCACAGCCGTGTAGAAGGGTTCTATTACACAGAGCCACCGTGATATAAACCATTATATACAGAGAACAATATGAAGTGTTTATTACTGTGTCCGGTTTCTGGGTTTCAGGAACCTCTTTTTTGATACCAGGAACTTTTTTTTTTGGGTCAAGTTAGACGATCGTAGCGAGGATTTAAACTTCTGTACATCGACTGCTTTTTAATTTTAATATTAGGACACAAAAGAAAAAACACGACATATCACTCGGGAAAAATATGCTGCAGATTTTGTATAAAAAAGAAAGTAAAAAAAAAAAAAAAGATACTTCTGTAAGACACACATGCATTTTCTTTTTCTTTTTTCTTTTTTTTTTTTTTGGTGCTGTTTTTTTTTTTATTATTATTGTTGTTGTTATTATTATTATCAAGCTTGAATTTCTCATCTTTTTTTGCACTGTAACTATAATACCTCTTTATTTGCCCTAAATCATGGGTTTGCTCATTCTCCAGCGTTCAAGTTCTAGAGGTCAGCTTCATCACCATCATCATTTCCACTTGAAATTTTGTGGCAGAAAAGCTGACGCGTTCTCCGCACACAAATAACCTTCAGCTTTTATTTTCTCTCATTAATTTGACAGAAAATGAGAAAAACAAACAAAACACGAGAGACGTTTTTTTTTTTCCTCTCTCTACGTAAGCTTCAGCTCAGTGCCTCAGTGTGGAGCACCTTTTTAATCAAAACCAGTCGAAAGGGTTTGCTTAACACTTGTGGAAATCTACAGATTGCACTCCGCTCGCTTAACACGTACAAGCCATGTCCCCCTTCCTTTTCTCCTTCTTGTCTTTAAGTCTTACCGCCATGTCAACTTTCATTTGCGCATTTTCAGTGCTTAATTTTGCTTTTAAAAAAAAGACAAACGAACACGATGAGAGGGATTATTATCTCAGTGATGATCATGAAATGCCAGAAATTGAGCTGTAGGCTTTAATCAATCCTTGCATTGGTTTTTTTTTTTTTTTTTTTCCTTTTTTTTTTTTGGTAACTTTTATGTCGCATGAAGACATGTCTTAACTACCTGACTGAGTGACTGAGTGAAGAGGTGAAGAGGATCGCTGTGATTCCTGGTTGGTACCTCCCGCTCTGCTGTTTTTTTTTTTTTTTTTTTTTTTTTGCAGCACGGCTGGAATCGTTCCTGAAGTGAAATCTCGCAGGTGACGCTACCTCACAAACACCCTGTGTGATTTAGTTTTAAAAATGATAGCAATGTTATTTGTAGAATAAAAAAAAAAAAGAAAAGCTGTAATCTTTCAGACGTAGGAAGCAAGGTGGTTCTATCTGCTCATGTACTCTTCTGTGCACCTTACACACGGGGATGCTTATACACACACACACACACACACACACACACAAACACACACTACAATTTGCACTAGACTCCATTCCCATTCAAATGATTTGATTTTATTATTATTTTCTTTTTGTAGCGAACAGGTGCCATGTGTTGTCGGCGTGATTTTAGCCCCAGCAGACACGCGTATCAGTATCACTGCCTGGCCTCACCCTGACTAACACTCCTCCGAGTGCAATCTGAGCAAGAGTTCAGCGACCCTGCGTTCGATCTGTATTCAAACAAGTGAGCGTGGTTTGAGGCGGGTATTTGCTGTGCATTAGCTACATGCATAAAACACAAACTCATTACTTCAGCGCACTACATTTATCTTGGCTACTTGACCTTATCTACGTTCCGAGTAGACAGGAAGTGAAGTGAGTTTTTATTTATTATTCTTCTATCTGAATATCAGATGTTCGTGAAGCTCTTCTGTCAACAATGTGAAATGGTTCATACGGTGCCACACCCACTCTTCGATCTGCGTCATCAAACAATTAAGCACTCGAGCTAAAGCTACTCCCACTGCTTAGAGAACAACGTCACCGGCGTGTAAAACAACCGCTTTACCTCCCTCGCTGTTGGAAGGGGGTTTCGGCATCAGGTAGTCCTCCGTCGTATTGCAGAATGCGTTTTTGTTTCTCTTCCTGGCTCAAAGGTTTTTTTGTTTGTTTGTTTTGTTTTTTTTCTTCTTCTTTTTTTTTTTCTTCATACATGTAGCACAAATGAGCATTGCACTTGGGCGCCATATTTTACCTCATGTCAGAAAGAAAAAAAATGTATATATGATTATACCGTTACATAAAAAAAAAAAAAAAGAATTGTGGTTTTGGCCTTTGCTGCTGTTCCAATGTTGGTATTTTGCAATTGTATTTAAAAAGAGTAATAAATGATCAGAAAGATACAACATACACCGCAGGATGTCATCAGAGAATTACACTGTAGAAAAAATAAACAATTGTTGATCTCTACAATCTGGGGCAAAATGTATGTCCTGTGTATACGTTCATGTCCTGCCTTAATGTTAATATTGTCAATTTTCAATTGTAAATCGATGGGTTGCTCAGACAGGCATGTCTTGTGTTAATTAAGTTTAGCCCCTCCCCCTCATTAGTTAGATTATATTTAACATATCGTAGTTCCAGATCAAGTTAGTGCATGTCAGTAAAGTGCGCTCCCCCCTTTTTTTCTTTCAATTTTTTTTTCTTTTTTTTTTTTTTTTTGGTTTAAATACCTCTTATGTAATCGTTTTTGCAGCCCCGAAATTCATAACAAAAAACTGTAAAAAGGGCTTAAACAAGCTTTTGTGTACATTTTTCAGTATTTTAACATTTTGGTCTTTTGTTTTGTTCCCCTTAATTGTGTTCTGACCGAAAGAAAAACAAAACAAAAAACAACCTAATAATCAAATGCACTCGTATCAGCATCGAGCTGGTTCCGGATTTTGATGTGAATTATTTTATAATTGGGGATTAATGGTGGGAACGCTTATTCATACTGTAAAAGTGCTGCAGTGGTTTACGATCTGCACCTTATGGTTCACAAACACCTTTAATACTTTTTATTTTCCCTTTTTTTTTTTTTTTAAAAATAATTGTAGTTAAATGTATCTACAATAAAGTTATGGTATGGTCGTCCATTTCTCGCCTCTTGTTTGTTTCTACTTTTTTATGTATATAAATTGTATCTGAAAAACACTTGGGTTGAATCCTGGATGTTTTGTGCATCTTTAGATGAGCTCTAAAATTATTGGCACCCATACTGAAACACATTACAGTTAAATGTCTGCCCGGGTCAATTAGTTTAATCTCATATTAAGGAATCTCAGACGAGTCCATAATACAGACGTTCCTGAGAGTCAGACATCATCTCTTGCGAGTTCTCCTTTTCAGGTGTTCAGCCTGGTGACTGTGATGAGCCTGATACAAACTTTCTCTCTCAGCTATTTTTGTATCTTTAGAAGATTCCTCCGAGTCCTCCTATTTCCTCCATCGACCAAATTGCCC
Source organism: Clarias macrocephalus (assembly GCA_011419295.1). Lineage (NCBI taxonomy): Eukaryota > Metazoa > Chordata > Actinopteri > Siluriformes > Clariidae > Clarias > Clarias macrocephalus. The sequence goes on from JAAGKR010005793.1 coordinate 25,674, forward strand.
CTAAGTGGGAGTGAGTGGGTGATGGAGTGAGTGTGATGGAGTGGTGTGCCATCCAGGGTGTGTTCCTGAGACTCGCTGCAAACCTGATGATGAATGAAGGAGAAAATTTTTTTCTTCTTGTTTGTTTTTTGGTAATCTTGTTGACCCCAAAACCTTCCCTGGTTTCCCTGTGTTCCTTTTGGAAAAACACTATTTGCGCCACACTATGCTTGGCGTGGTCTAAATACGCAATCATTTTTCATATTCAATAAAACATGATTATATGTCATAATATATCACCGAGAACTGACGTATTGCAGTTTGATATCAAATTTATTGTACAAGAGATCGTAATAGCCGGCGTCATGGCGGCTCAGGGTCAAAGGTCAGGTTTTAAGGGAGCTTTTGGGTTTTAAACGCTCTCTGCAACCACGAGCCATGTTTTTAATCGCATTTTCACACAGCTTTGTATAGCAGTGCATACAAGCTCTGTGTGTGTGTACTCTTATCCTCGCACTCGGAAGGCAGTTTTACGGTTTTGTGTGTATCCAATTTGGTGCACGCGCACTCTGTGTGGCTCTGCCCGGCTTTTTGCCAAGAGGTGGGAAACGAGGGCGGCGTGCACAGGCTCGTGAGGTGAGAAATATAAAAAAAAAAAAAAAAGCTACTGATTGATGCAACCTTAAAAATGGTCATTATGTAAAATTTACCGTTTGAAAACCCTGCTGGTTTTGGCTCGTGATTTACTTTTCGAATTTAGGCAGCGATGTTGGAAATCTGTCGTTTCCCCGTGATGGATCAGGAGGTCGGCGGAGGGGTGTGTGCACAGGTTAATATGTGGCACTGCGGTGATTTGCGAGAGAAGGGTGGAGTGCTGACAGACGTGTTGAAGATGTGTTTTACAGGAGAGTACGGGAGGAAGAGCTGTGCGCTCGGGTTCCAGAGCGTAGTAAAGTTCTTTACAAATCATGTCTTTAAAATAACACGATCGTATTGATGGAGTGTTCGGGGAAGAGGGAAGCTCATCTGGGACGAGTCCACTTAGATCCTTAGATAATCTTTGGGTAGGGTGAGGAGGGCGCATGAGGAAATATCTAGCTGCTGAGGGGAAAGTGTGTGTGTATATGATAAAAATATATATGGAACGCAAACGGAGGCCGGCATGCTGCTCCGGGCTCAAGTGTGGGAATGTGAGGGCAGCAGTGACTTATTACCTGTGTTGACAATGTGCAGGCTCGCACCGCGTCATTTGAGCCATTTATCCTTTGCGCTGTAAAAACAAAGAGATGACAAATAAATATGCAGCAGGGGCTCGTTGTTTTCCACTTGCACCGCTTTGCCAAACCTCCCCCCCCCCCCCCCTTCCCCTGACCTCTACCTCTGAATAAACCACATCTCAATCAGCGCTCGCACAAATCGCCCTCGTCGACCTCCACGGCATCTTGTTTTCAACGAGGTTAGCCGACGAGCGAAATGATGCCCAGTGCAGGCATTTTGTTTCTTTGCTGTCGCTCTTCTCCTCATTTGTTTCTCTCCCTTTTTCCCCTTCGCAGGAGGATTACGGTGTGTCGCAGGCAGCCCATTACAATGGCCAGATCAGGAACGGGTTATTAATGCTCAGGCTTACTGATGGGCCTTCAAGCTGTGTGGAGTGTGTCTGGGCTTCCTCATGCGTAATTGGATCCAGCTCCGTGCACCCTGTGTTTAAGGGCAGGCCGGGGAATAACCCCTGCACGTAGGGGAAGATAGCGATCACACGTGCGCGTGCGCGCTTCCATTGCATGCACACGTCTGAATCAGCAATCAGACCCGCTGCCAGTCTATCAGTCAGTCTTCTTTTTTTTCTTTCTTTCTTTCTTTCTTTCACCCCCCCCCCTCTCCCCATCAGGATTGTGGTTCTTTGCAAAACACATTCTCCTGAGGCAGTGTGGCTTCTGCGGTCATCGTTGCAGCTTTGCTCGATTAGTTTAGTGCCCAGAGCACTGACAATTCTCATTTTTTTTGCCTGTCAAGTGAGTCATACAGTGTGTGTGTGTATATATATATATATTTTTCCTGTTCCCATTAAACTCTTTTAACCTAAATTTCTTTGCTGTTCTCTAGAAACGCTGCGTCGTCTACTTACAAAAACGTCATTAAAGTTTGGGAATCACTATCACAGTAGATTTTCCCTCGCCTGTTTGACAAAGTGTGGCAGTAGCACATCAGAAATATCATGAAATACACCGCCTGGCCAAAGAAAAACAGTCACCATTTCAGAATGGTCGGATTACTGGGCTGCATCGAAAACAACTAAGGAGAATTAAAATGACCGGAACTGGGTTAAGAAACCTTCAACACATTATCACAGCCCGGAAAGATAATGCTGAACCGTCAACTTTGTGGAAGAATTGTGGTTAAAAAAAAAAGAAAAGAAAATCATGAGATCACACATGGTGAAAAAAAAAGAAAAGTAAAAACTATAGCTTATAATACAATTATATATAAATATATAATGTTTAATAGCGAAAGTAAGAGCGTTTCCAAACACACGCACACAATGTAATGAGAACTCACAGGATTGGGACTAAACAGCTGTGTCCATAAGAAAATCACCTGTTAGTAAGACTCATCAGAAAGAAGCGTTGAAATTGTTATTAAGCATAAAGATTAGACTTTGGAGCGATGGAAAAAGGTCATGTGACCTGATGAGTTCAGATTGAGTCTATTCCAGAGGGATGGGCGTGTCAGGGTAAGAAGGGAAATGCATGAAGCGATGCTCCCATCATGCATAGTGTCCACTGTACAAGCCTCTGGAGACAGTGTTATGATCTGGAGTTGCTTCAGTCGCTCAGGTTGAGACTCAGCAACATTATGTGGCAATAAAATGAAGTCAGCTGACCACCTGAATGTACTGAATCACCGGGTTATCACATCTATGGAGATTTTCTTCCCTGATGGTTTGGCCATATTTCAGGACTCGGGTTGTGAAAGTGTGGCTCTGGGAGCACGAGGAATAATTTTTTATAATCATAATGAAAGCTAAAGGTTATTGAATGAAATTTAAGTTTCTGAGAGTGCCAATACTAAATAACCTTAATTATTATAAGTATAATTAAATATACTTATAATAATATAAGTCTAAACAAATTGCTTTAACAGAACAATGAGTGTATTTAAATGGTCTTTCCATTAAGATTAATTAAGAAATTATTATGAGGACTTGATGTGTATATTAGATAAATAAATCTGTCAGCCTTATTCATTAAAAAAAACGTGTGAACAAGACACATCAGGTGGGTAGAGGCAAAGCTTGTTTTGAAAATTCACGCTCTAAAAGAGATGCGTCCAAACTGCACCCTCAGTGGTAGAGAATGGAATGGCACATCAGAAATGTTGTGGCGTTCCCAGATTACATTACCTAAACGTAAACTTATTTCTGCTTATCTAATCCTATTTACCCTAAACTCTTAAATTTATTTGCTTAATAATGTACTTATTTCTATAAAAATATATATATTTTTTACATATAACTTATTCATACTTACATGAACCTACTTACTTACATGCAACTTGCCCAAACATACTTATGCTTACTTCAACCTATTTATTAATACTCATGAATTTATTATAAATGTACTATACTTAAATTTACCTCATTCACTTAGTGAAATCTAACTTTCTTAAGTTTCTTATACTTAATTAACTTAAATATACATATTTTAACTTACTCGAAGGTATTTATTTAAACTTGAGTGAGTTTAAGCAAATATATTTATTTTAAATCGCTTAAATAGTTAAATGTACTTATTTGCTTAAATGTCCTTTAAAGGATTTCAACATACTTAAAATTACCTTTATTAATCTATTAAGTGAAGTTACTTAAACTTTATTTACTTTAAATTCTGATTTCTATGTCAGTTTTAATCTTTGGACTTTATGATAAAATCAGAACATATGAAAGTTTATTAAATGAGACCACTTGAGTAATCTAAGAAGAGGAAACCTATGCGTGTTTGTGTACGTCTTTGTGGTTGCTTTCTATGATTTTTAGTTAAAAGTTAGTACAAGTTCTACATTTTGTAAGTTAAAAGTCTAAAGTCAAAATCAGTCATTCTTTTCTTTCTTTTTTTTTTTTTTATTCGTTCGCAGTAGTCAGACGAGTGAAGTTGCCACCTTGTCGCTGATTAATTTTACCAGACGCTTTTATCCACTTACGATCCATTTATAATCCAGTCCCAGAGCATTTCAGGTTTAACAACAGATGTGAACTCGCATCCTTCTTTAACATTCTCTAATGAAGAAGTTTTAACAGCTGAGCTGCTCAGTAGGAGAAGGCAGATTATGCATGCGTTAGTGAAACATTGTACCGAGGTGTTTTAACAGCATCCAGCAAATACACGTCCGCTCATTGTAATGTGTGTAGTCGGCGCTGCTTTAAGCCTGGGGCCTGCTTTGCCTGGATGTGAATGTGAAAGGTCAGCCTCACTGGGGTTCAATTCTCTCGGGGGAAAGTGTTAATGGATCGCTGGGGATAAACACACACTTAATCCTACTATCTTTTCACTTGTACAATTAGGAAGTCGGTTGTTAACTGCCTAATGTGCTATTGCCTTCTTTACCACTCCATTTAGGAGCAATTGGCTTATGCTAATAGATTCATCTCATTATGCACTGAGGGATTTGAGAGGGCGAGAGCACGAGCATCCCCCGAGCTCCGTTTGTGTAGTGTTCCAGGCTGGGATTTTTTTTTTTTTGGGGGCTGACCGACACTTGTGTTTGTGTTTTGTGTAGCGTTGTGTTTGCTACGTTTTTAATCACGCATCGCTGAGGGTCGTTGGATTTCTCAAGTAATACATTCAAGCATTATACCAGTAATGAACGTGGATGTAGATATAATCCTTTATTTTGTGATTTATTAAAGGATGCAGAAATGGAATATGAATATTTTCACGTGTCAAATCCCTAAAGAGTCGACCCCTCAGTGTGTGGGTTATTAGTAATGAGAATGAGGCAGGAGGTCTTATCTGGTGGTAATTACGCGTTCAGGCCTTTCAATGAGCTCTCGAGTACGTTTGATTTGCCATCACTGATAGTCTTGAGCTCTCCCCGTCTCCTGTTCCCCCGGCTTATGAAGCACTCCGGCAAATGCAGGAATATTGAAATGAGGTTCGGGCAGGGGGCTTCGCCAAACAGCAGGTCGGCTCGAGGCGCGGAGATGCAGAAATAATTAAAAGAATCGTTTTGGGTCCCTGTGCTTATTTCCATTTGCAATAACATTGGTTTAGTCTTGAGTGGTGGCGCTAAATAGCTCCCACTGTTTTCAGGCGCAGATAATGAGACCGGCCTAGTCAAACGGTCATGTCTTCCTCATTTGCTTCAAATGGGTTTTATGTTTTGCAAAACCATTTTCTCTCATACGTAAATGCTTTCTTTCTTGTTTTGCATTGCTGAAAATGTAAGAAATAACACCAGCCCTATGCTGGACATGCTTGAATGACAAGAACAAATTGAAGAAGAAGAAAAAAAAAAGCAGTTCACATCGAATGTAGTCAAACAACCAGGCCATGCTTGGCGTCTTCTGTCGCCACGAGGGTAATCTAGCTAAGATGAAAAGGGAACCTTATAGCCTTCAGGTAAGTCAAAACATCATGCTAAAATTATTCATTTTTATTTATTTATTTTATTGGACTAGTTTTATGTGGTTTCTCATCAAAAAAATTTTTTATGTACGGAACAACATCAGAGCTGAAAACAATCAAGACGGCCATCTTGAAATGAGAATAACTTGCATTTCTAGGAAAATCGGCAACAACAATGGTGCCACAAATGAAAATGGGAAAACAAGGAATTCATTTATTTGAATTAATTTTTTATGTACACGTATTGAATCATTTAAATTACTTCCTCTATTTTTACAACACTATATAGGTTGGAATACTAACTAGATACATTTCAGATTGAGCAGGGTCAACATGTATCTATATGGCGGTGGCCAAAAGTATTAACACTGCATGTGCCATGTATTATACAGTTGCTCTCCCTGAGCACAAAACAGGTGATGTCACTAATTAGTTCGAGCCGATCTGGCTGAAGAGTTGTGCTAATTAGATCAAGTTGATTTAGTTAATGGATGTGGCAGGCCTTTTACTTTTCTGAAGCCGGAGTGTCCATCTCTGCACACAAACGGCTAAGACAAGGGAATTCTCAAGTGAATTGCAAACGTCTGTGGCAAATTTATTTCTGTACCTGATCTACAGGAAGCGAGCAGGCAGGCACGGACTGAGCGAGTGACACCAGAGTACTGCAGACATATTTTTGACTCTATGCCCAGTCAGATCCAGAAGGTTTTAAAGAATAAAGACGAATAAACGCATTGCATTAAATAACAAATTATTTTTATTATCTCTGGATTTTCCCTGATTGAGATGTGTAAATTAGAAGATAAATAGAATTTTACACTGTCCAGATATTTTTAATATATTAAAAATATCCAAATATCAAAAAAAAAAAAAAAAGTCACGACAGGTGTCATTCGTTCTGTGTGAATTGTCGAAGCCTAATACTGAACACCAGCTCCGTGGGCAGTAGTAGTAATACAGAGTACATTCCTTATCCTCTGAAGGTAATTACTCTAGTATGTTTAGGCCCCAGAGCATAAGCAGAAACACTGAGTTTGTCGAGAGGTGATGTTGCGCAGCCTCGGCCCGATCCTGCGGTCATAACCCCAGCGCTTCTGTCCAGTGTTCAAGTCCCTGTGAACCTCCTCGGATGGACAGGTCCACCCAGACGGCGTGTAAGTGTCTTGTAGCTGTTCTCACACCTTTGTGTCCCACGACACTATCTCACATTCTCACATACACAAGCTCACAGCATGTCCTTGAGAAATAAGTGCTTGCACATGGCTCTTGTTAGAAAAAAAAGAAAAGAAAAAAAAAGAATTGGTATCTCACAAAAATGTATTTTTGGATTGAATAACATTTAATGGTTTTAACAATAGAAACCGGAACATTTTTCCTCATTGATAAAAGAAGAAAAATTAAGTGCTCTCACTCGATATGGTGGTCCATGTGCTCCAGACGTAACTAGAGGACGATGAGAAAAATGTGTATTTATTTTTCTTTATCATCAGAGTGTGGTTATATACTGGAACCGTAACCAAAGGCTCCACCCTGAAACACATTAAATATCTTTATAGTGAAATATTTTTGATGAAATGAGCTCAAAAGTAAAAGAGAAATACTGTTAGCTCCTAATAAATTAAAGACCAAGAACTTCTGCATTGTTTTTAAGGAACATTCAAAGCTAAATGAATTAAAAAATCTGCATTGAATGAAAGTATTAACATGAAAAGTGACCGGAGATCACCCTCCATGTAAAACCACTTTCTACCTCTTCACATTCCGAGATTAAATCTATTAACAAAAATCTTTTAAAATCCCACCAAAACTTGCTGACCATCTTTAGGTTGTTGTTAATACATTAGCTAGCTTTCTTGTGAACTAGCAACTAAGCTAGCCATGGAAAATGCTATTAAATTATTAATAGTGATTAGTTTGTTGGTAAAACTGTAAAAGTATCAGTTATGATAAAGGTTTCACACAGCACCATACATTTTTAACTTAGCTGATTATTATTATTATTATTTTTCCTAGGTAAAAATAGCCAGCCTAGTTAACAAGATTTTCCCCAGACAACACTAAACTCATTACATTTCTCTGGAAAGTAGAAGGATAGAATAAAAATACTTAAGCTACTTATTAAAGCCAAATAAAATAATTAAAAACCTTCTACGTAGACAGAAAAGAGCAACAACAGTGGAAAAACGTTGTGAGACAGTTAGCTAGCTAGCTAGTCAGCAAACATGCTAATGTAAAACAGGCAATTTCTTGTTTTTTGGAGCAGACGTGGCAATTTAAAACAAGATGTAACAAGACTCTAAAAGGGATATATACTGAAAGAACATTAAAAAAAAAAAACTAAGGAATGGCATAATTTGTTTCTTGATTCCCTGTTTTTCTCTGCTCTTCTTTTCACATGGATGGGTTTAATAGTGCAAAAAGACTAGTTTTTTTAGACTAGTGAATAAATGAATCGTGCTTTCTTTCGAAGAGGGGGGTTAAAAACATATATAAGCTTAGGGAATGGCGTCAGTGGTGAAGCCTCTCTTTAAAGTGCTTTGAGTAGTTAGTGGAGGTCCATGCTCAGGGATTTGACCCTCAGTGCCTGTCAGAACGTCCTCAGCACAGAAATGATTTTTTTCCTTATAGAAATTTGCGCCACCAGTGATGCGTGATCGGTTTCATTCCCCGCGTTTCTTTTTAGCCGTGTCCCCGTGCTCGACTCGGAGAGGTAGCGGAGAAAAACCAGTCACTCTGATTAGATAAAAATATATCGTAACCCAAACCCCCCGTACAGCTTTCCACTTTGACCACAATGGGTGATTAGACATTTTTGTCTTCAAAAAGGCAATTATTTCGTCATCTTATTATATACTTACTGGTGAGTAACTCAAGCCGAAATGGGGAGCTTGATTGGGCCATCAGACGGGCATTATTAAAAGAGGGATAGAATCAAATAATTTTGCGTTTCAGGTTTTAAGCCCCAGCAATTTGAGTGTCTGTTTGAATTAGGAATTGATAATTTTACGTTTCGGCCTCTGGTGTATCATATTCTCGCCACGAGACTGAGCCTGACCTCGACATCTATTGGAAACAACTGAAACTCCTTTATTTCCATTCTGTGCTTTGTAGTGTTTTTCTCAACAGTGAAAATGAAAAAGAACGACAAAAAAAAAAAAAAATCTTATCTTTTTTCTCCCTTTATGGAGCTGTGCCTTCAAACGCCAGGCCTGGAGCCTTGGCGCCTTTGCAAAGCATGGCACATTTGTGCGACGCTGCATTGACATGGATATGTGGAAGATAAACCTCTACATCCCTCGCGGTCCTTCCTGAGAATCCACAGCTGCCTTTGTGCGCAGCGACGCTGTGATTGGTAATACAACACAGCTGTGACCATGAAATCGGGACTTAGCGTAATGAGGTACTTTGAAGCCGAGGTTTAATACCAAAATCAGTGACAAAATACCAGGGATCTTTCACTACCCGATGATAATCTGCTGTTTAAGTCGGCTTTGCGTGTTTTTTTTTTTTTTCGTTCCTTTATGAAAACACGCTCACAGACTGCTAACCTGGGTTCGATTTGGAAAGTCTATTTTCAGTCTAGACGTGGATACATATTCACATCGCCTGCGCCGGCGGTGTGCGAAACGAACCCAACGCAACACGTGCATTATCTGGAGGGGAAAGAAAAACAAGCCAGTGTATAGCGTTACAGTACTATTAAAGCCCAGTTTTTGCTTAGTGTTCATAAAGAGCGCTGGGCTAGCGTGTCTGCGTTGATTTGTCGTAGCCACAATTGCACGAGAGCATGTTCGGTTGGTATGTAGGTTAAGGAAACATACAAGTTGACGTGTATCCAAATCTGTCACGATCAATGTGTGGTGCCACTCTGAGTGATGGAATTAGGAGAAATATGACATGTCTGAGGTAAAGGCCTATTAAAACTATCTGCACAGTTTAGTCCTCTTGGCAAATTGGAACCAATTCACAACTGAGTAACCTAATTTGCACTTGGTGTGTAATGCAGGTCTATAAATAGAGCGGTGAGTTAATTCTCCGGGCTCTAAAGTGCCCTAGAAGTGTATGTTTGTGTGTGTGTGTGTGTGTGTGTGTGTGTGTGTGTGTGTGTGTCCAAAACCCTAAGAGTATTTCCAGGAACTGTTTATTCCACTAGTTATAAAATAATAACGATCCACATGTGGTTTTGAGAAAGCGTTCCACATGCTGGACTGTCCCTGCTGCTCAAACTTGTCAAACAACGATTTTGTTGGATTTTTGACACTTATCAAAAAAAAAAAAAGAGGGAAGCTGGCAGAAGTATCACGTATTACGGACGCCTGGACGTGCGGCCCTCGTCTACGATACACTTAGTGGCGTTTAGGGCTTATTCGGTGAAATTGTCGTAATTGCTTAATTGGCGCTTTGCTGTCACTTCGGCATGAGAGTGCGGAAGTTAGTCATGACGTAGAATTATCAAAAGTATAACCAAATGTTGCTTCTGGATTCCCTTAGTATTTATTCATAGTTTTGTTTTGTTTTTTTTTTGTATGAAAATTTTTATGTTCAGTAAACTATTGAGCAAAGTTAAGAATGGAGCACAAAATATTTTAATTTTTTAATTTTTATTTTTTTAACTATACACATTTTTTTTTCTTTTCACTAACTAAGCTATATATTTTTTCAAAGGATTTTTAAGAGACCTGGGTGGAGTGCTGACTGCAGTCCTGTGGTTTTCTCTCTCTCTCTGTGCACAGAACTGGAGAGCCAGCGGCAGCACGTCCGTGTCTCTAATGATGTCTTCAGTGGCTAACAGTGTTAAAAAGGAGGATCCAGGCAGTGGAGGTGCTGAGATTCGGGGGTGTGCGAGGTGGGGGAGGCTTCACACATGGAGGTATGCCGAAAGTGTCAAAAGCGGCTTTGGTGGAAGGGGAGAGAGCAGCGGTCTGCTCACACTGCTCTTTGTTATTAAGCAGGTCCAATGAAAACACAAAGGGATACTGTTTTTTGTATGAGTAATGCATTAACCTGCTCGGGAAAAAGTTCACGTTGAAAGTATGGACTCGGACAGCACAAGATTTATGGCGATGGCTGCAGAAATTATGCTTTTTTTCCCCCCATAGGCACTTTAATTATGTAATCATTTCCAGCTGTTTTTCATTTGGGCCGCGTCGTTAATTAGGGGTAAGGGGTCTGCGGTTCAAGTGCTCTGACTCTTGCGATAAGTTGAGAATTGTCCGGGGGGCTCCGAGGCCCGGGATGATTAGCCAAATCCACAGCAAAACTCATTTGTTATTCAGGCTTTAGTCAGGAGCCTCCTGCTGGGCCTGGAGAAAGAGCCGGGAGCGGCGTTTCCTCCCTGCGCTGCCCTCCTTATCTCCCCCACTCATCAGCTACAATTGTGCTCAAATAGGACGCAGCTATATCTGTGTTTGCTTTCCCTATTAGGCCCCGAATGCAGGTAAACAGATAAGTACTGGGCCCGTGCACCTGATAATCTTAATTAATCTCTCCATCTCGGGTTATGGGATGCCTTTAGCGGAACAGCAGGATAGCGGGAGGCCCCCGGACGATCCATCAGAGCCGGTAGGCTGCCTAATTGTGGGATTGAGATTCAAGTCAAGGCCGCTTGAGTCCAAGCAAAAGCAGGTAGACGCTCGCGAAAAGGCATTATCACTGCACCGGCTTTGGAAACGTACAGGAGACATCCATTCGAAAATATGTTCACATAATGACCTTACTATACGTCCAGAGTTTTCTTTTTTTTCTTTTTTAATGCAGCTGAAAAATGTATTCCTGGTGCTTTTTTTCCCACTCGACATTTTTGCAGGATTGCAACACAAACGTGTGCATTATGTCTGTCAGCGGCGATTATGAATTTAGTACATTTACAGTCTGCTAGAGACCATGAAAACATTTTCTGTTGCCGGCTAATTCGGTGAAAAATGGCTATAGGTTAAGTACATTACTTTCCGGTAAACAGTACGCCGATTTGTTTTCAGAGACGTATTCTGAGCAAACATCGCAAAACTCGCTCGAAAGCGCCTCCGGGGAAGGGCGAGAACCGAGGAACTCCATTCATCAACGTGTATTAGACAAATACCTCGAAATAATGCTGTGTGTACACACGGGTGAATTAGGGGAGGATATAGACGCATGCTCGAGACTTATAGTGTTTGGTTTCAACGGTTAAATGACCTAAAGGATGAAAAAGTGAGAACATTAGCTCGGGATTAGTTGACATCCTCACTGGTATATACGCACACTCGCGCAAGCACGCTCATTGAGTACTATGTCCAGAAAGAACATTTGGTGTTACTTATGATGTACAGGACATATAAGATTTCACAAGAATTAAAAGAAATACAAAGCGGTTCATATACTGCAAATGGAAAGGACGCCCATTAATTCCACATTAAATTCCGCAATGCTCTCTGTTAATAATAATAATAATCTCTTCCGTTCTCTGTTCTGATTGGTCAGGAGATGGTGATTTGTTAACTGCTAATTCACAAAGGCGGATGGATTCCAAAACATCTGTTGATATGGTGGCGGTTTACTATAAGGAGATTATGGAAGGAGTCTCCAGTGTCAGTCAGAGGTACATTTTCTTCAATAACTAAAGGTGTAAGAAAATTAAATAATAATAAAAAAAAAAAAGACTTGGATGAGATGTTTCGTCGTTACGTTTATCTGTTACCACTTGACCGATGCTCTCATGCACCACTATACAAAATCAGGGACGTTCTGACATACAGAGATCTTTTTCAGGTAAAAGCATTTTACATTAAAAAAAAAAAAAAAACCCTGAAGGAAATCCATTTCCAAATCTCTCCAGCTGCACGCTGCCAACTGTCAGTAGTTAGTGGGAACAGAGGCGGAGTGCTGGCATTTTATCCCCTATACAGACTGTAATAATCCTGACACACACACACACACACACACACACACACACACACACACGGTCGTTCTGCATTCAGCGTTTTCCCTCGTAACGGCCGTCTATGTGAACAAACTGTTACTCGCTCTCAAATTACACTCAGATTCTCATGCAGCTCAAAATCAGATGAGTATTCCAGGAGGTCGTGTGGTGCTCTCTGAGATGAACTTCTTCATGTTTGTGATCCTCGAGCATCAATGTCCTTGATGCCAAAACTCATTTAATGAAACTGAACCTAAACCTAAGCCTGATTTAGTTATTTGTTCTCCGTGTAAAGCGGAGGAAAAACGGTTAAGATTTGCAGTTAAAAGGAAGAAAATGCGCATTTCTCAAACATGTCAGATCACGGCGTCTCTCTGAACAGATCGTAATTAAATTCAGAGGAGAAATAAATATCGGCCTTTTAGTCTCCGTGGTTGTTCCAGCTTTCTACTTCCTTGCTACTTTTTGTGTCTCGCCCTTCTCCTCTCTCTCTCTCTCTCTCTCTCTCTCTCTCTCAAAAAAAAAAAAAAACTGCTGAAAATGATGTGAAGAGGGGAAAAAATGTACTCCAGGAACCAGATCTTGATTTTTACAAAACCCAGGCCTCAGAGCTAAAAGTTAAGGGAAATGCCCTTGATACTTCATTTTACGAGGGTTTGCAGTCCCTCGTTGTGTAATAATATATAATACCTGCTTCAGTCATGTGCACTGAAGCCACGGCCATGACCCAGGCAATTACAGACAGGCATCAGAAAGTCTGCCGTCGTCCAAGTCTGTCTCAAATCCTCTGACAGTGCGTATTATTCCACTCAGGGCGGCGCAGCACCCACGGGGCTTAGGCCAAAGCCTATAACTTGCTAATTCTCGACTTTTGGAAACTACGGTGCCTTATAAATCTAATCGAGCACAAACACTCGCAGCTTTGAAATGTGGTAGTTTACCTTGTCACACGCTGAAACCCGCCAATCAGTGCAGCTCCCTTTGGCTCAAGGCAGAAGTGCTGAATTTGGACTTGGCAGTCTTCGGCAGTCTCTCTATAATATATGTACGTACAGTAGATGTGTGTTTGCTAATTTTATGAAAATCCTAACAAGATTCTGACTGTGTGTTTTTCATGGCAGCTCTGGCAATGCTGAACTTTCCAAAGTGAGATTTGATCGCTGGGATTTCGGTGAGGAGCGAACTATATTGCCGTCAATATAATAGACTGATGGAGAAAACCGGGTGGGCGAGTTCCCTCACTCCTTGCACAAAATGAAATAAAAACACAAAAGGTCCTCGTGGATCTAAACAGACAGTTATTCCAGTGTTCGTTCAAAAACCAAAGAGTACCATGCTGCGCGTCGATCTTCCAGCATCCGTCCTTGTGCTTTACGTCTTTCTGCCTGCTCAACCCGAACAGGAACTTGTAATGGTTTTATGGGGTTCAGCAGCTGTTTACGGGCTGCGCCTGCCAGAGTCCATAAATTTTTATGACATGTCAGAATCTTCCAGCCATGTTCCTCGCAGTAGAGGAAGAGTTATCGCCGTCCAGCGGCGGCAGGGAGGCCCGAGCTCTGTGACACCTGTTATCAATCTGCAGCGTGGCACTGCTGCTCTCGCTTCGGCGGTGCGAACAAATCAAGACATTATTGCTTTTGCTGTTTTGTTTTATCGAAGCTGCCAATGGTCGTGTCACCCACGTCAGACCTCACAACGCTGCAATCCAAACAACACAAAGATTTTTCTCATCAAATCAGCCTGAGGATTTAGGATGAGGAACCACAGGCATCCTGGCTGTAACTGATTTCGTATTTTATTTTCAGACAACGGCCTGTTAAAATATGAAAAATATATCGTCTCTCTTCTCCAGCCCCCTCTTCACCGCTTATAAATGTCCTTCTTTCTCACACCCAAAGCAGGAAACGTTAACCGTGTGTCAGGGGTTTTGCGGGTCGCGAGATGTCAGGTGTGTGTCCAACCTTCTTCGGCGCTTACATATAGAAAGGATAAACTGAGAATGCTGGGTCTCTGTCACGTCCTAATAAGGCTGCAGGAATTCTGCGTACGCGGTGGCTCCATCACCACCTTTACCTCCTCAGAAGAAAAAAAAAACGTGAATCAAGCGCTCCATTCTGTACGTCTCCGTCCCCTCCCATCGCTGTCCTACTGATTTCTAAGTAAATCATGCCTGTCAGTATAGTAGCAACCCTGATTAAAGTTCAGGGGTTTAATAGATCATTTTAAATAACCCCAAATTACTCCCACCTGGACCCCTGCCCTTGTTGCATGGCTGTTTTGAGGCAGCGCAGCTCCGGCCGTGTCCAAGCTCGCGGTTCCTGCCTATTCCCAGAGGGTCGCGCGCTGCGGGCCTACACCAACATTCTCAGCTGTATTTAATCTGCTCTGAGACAAGCTGGCTATGAGAAAATGCGGAAAAGAAAAAAGGCGCACCAGCAGAGACATGGAAAAATCCTGGACAGTTGGTGAGCTTTGTTCACTTGGTGAATTGGAGCACGTCCCGAATTCAGGGGGCCCCGGCTCCCCTGGCGAACACGAATCCGTTCCAATTAATCGTGTTTAACTATTCTAATCACACTTTAGCACATTAATCCTATTTTCGATCCAAAATACATCTGAAACAGGCAGCATGTGGTGGGTTTTTATTTTTTTTCTGTTTGTGTGTGTGTGTGTGTGTGTGTGTGTGTGTGTGTGTGTGTGAGTATGTTTTCTTTTTTTATTGCCACTGCAAATCAGATGAAACCCAGAAACCTGGGGCCCGAGCTTAACTTGCACTCCGATTGAACTTGGACTTCATAAAACACAGAACCACACTTGTTTTTTCTTTTTTTTCTTTTAAAAGATGGAATTTATTGCAATATGATGATTCCACGACAGAAAAAAATGAATCCCTACTGAATGTCTGAAAATTGCCTGTGATAAAAGGGCAGTTAAGAAGTGCTATTATGAGAAGGGATCAGGAGCTCGTCGAGGCTCGGCTGCGTTATTGTGCATGACATAAATACCGGCAGACACCGTATCGTGTCAGACACACATCCAAACACGCAGACAGCTCCACTCTGTAAACTCAATTCATCTGTTAATGAAGTACTCCCGAGGCGGGCTAGTATATCCAACCTCCTGTATTTTCTCAGAAAATATCCAAACCAAAGTTTTCCATCTTTGATATTGCTCTTACAGCATGTCTCCAGTGTCGGAGTAATAAAAAAAGAAACAGAGTGCTGCTTGAACGGTTGCGTGATGGCTGGAGTGATGTGTCGGGTTTACCCCCGAGCTCCTCAGGAGAGATTATGCATGCAGAATTGAGAGGTGCTTAAATTTTACAAGCTGGATTATAAATAACACCGCATTGTTAGCAAAGGCTTGAAAAGCAAACAGGGATTAAAATAGCACCAGTGTAATAAGGCAGTTAATGTTAAATAGTATTCCGGTGCGGAGAAAGTAAAAGAGGTAGAACGCATTTTTTCTAAGCTCATATTACTGACGTCTTTATTAGCGACAGGAGGCCAGAATCGTTTGTTATTGCAACATCTCGTCATTATATACATTTTTTTTCATTTCATTTTCTAACCAATTTGTTTAATAGTCTCTAAAATGAAAATATGTGTTCATATATACGGTATAAATATTTACAGCACTTTCGGAAAGGTATTAGCATTTCTACATGCGCTTGTATTTCCACATCGTTTAGCCAGCTAGCTAAAATGAAATAAGCTGACACAGTTCCTGAGAGAATTCTTTAGCAAATAAATGATTCAGCTAACTATAAAAACCTAACCTGATACAATTTCTATAAGATTTTTGTCTTTTAATGAAAAAAAAAAATCAATCATCTTCCTTACTTTTGCTAGCTTGCTAGTCATCTAACATCAGCTAACCTGACAGAATTTTAGTGTGTTTAATATTTCCTGCTAATGCTAGCGAATTGGCTAAGATATACTAACCTAACAAGATGTTTAAGAAGAATAGATTTTAAGTCACATTCACAAATACGATGTATAATGTTTATAGCTATAACTAGTGAGCTAGCTAGCATGGACAAATTTCTGAATGGATTTGTAATGCTTTGATTTGTGATACAATTTAAATGTTTCTTGTTTATTGATAATGCTAGCCAGTGTTTAAAAAAAAAATCTGACAGGATTTCTAGATTTTAAGTTGTAATCGCAAATATTTATGATACTTATTGCTAATGCTAACTGGTTAGCATGAACTAACCTGACAGGATTTCTAACGGTATTTAAAGTCATATTCATAAATGTTAATAATCAGAGCTGCCAACTTTCACACATTGAGTGCGAGACTCACGTAATCATTTGTAGTCTCACGCTTTCACACCACACTTGCAGTTTTTCACGCTTTCATATTCATAACAATTGTCTGCGCTCCAGCCACTTTATGAGGAGTCAGCTATAATCAGCTTTTATTTCCCTAATAAATCCCTTCATCTTTCCTGTGTGCACTCCATCACATACGAAGGTGTAGTACTGGAACCCTTCATGACTTCTTCCTGCCCATGTGAAGAGAAAGAATACGAATGTAATCCAGTTGATATTAACTCACATTTACAGCTCCGTGAGGGCATCAATCAAAGACAAAAGGTTGCATTCGATTAATTATTGAAAGAGTCATAATAGTAATAAACAGATGAGCAACAATCTTATAAAATGAGTCCACATTCAAATGCATTTACAGATTGCCGCAAAGTCACGCACCAACATTAAAAGAGTGAGTGAGGGCAGTGACATGGTATTATTCAGAGAGGGAAATACATGTGAACATTTACTGCACAGGAACATTTAAATATTTGCATGGAGTTAATTTATCCACAAAAACGATAGTGCTTTCTATATTTATAAGAACATTGGAAGTCTAACAAACCTGACCGAGAGAGAAAGGTGCGCATGCATAATGGGAGGAAATATTGATACAGGTATGTGATGTAGTCAATGGGTCTGGGAGTGGGAATAGATTGGACTTAGATATAAGATATAATAGATAATATAGATAATATATATTAGATAATAGATAGAAGTTCATGCAAGTGAAAAAATAAAGTTTAGATAGTTATGTTGAATTTTCTGTTTTTTTTTTGTTTTGTTTTTTACAGAAAGGGTAACATATCACTAGCATGTAGGCTGATTTTGTTTTCCATGTTCAATGTCCTGATCTTACTGATATTCATGTAATATACAATGCATTAGAATAATAATTTGAGCATGTTGGACGTTGATTGTCTGCATTTATTGAAGCAGGTTTCATCTGGGTGAGTTAAAACATACTGTATGTATACCAAGTCTTGTAGCTAGAGTCCTGCTTGTAGTTTTCCTGTGTTGATTAGTTATAACGGGCGATAAGTGGAGGAGAAGTTGAAATCTTTGTTGGGAAATTCTCTCTCCTTCTCTCTCTCTCTCTCTCTCTCTCTCTCTGTAATCCAAGGTAATTCACCCTCAAGACCAGTGGCTATTCCACTTTGGTGGGATGATGATGATGATGATGATGATGATGATGATTATTACTGCATTTTAAACAATGGTTATTGTTACAAAAAAGTTATTGACTTTTTTTAATGAAAACATCTTGCATGGCCCAAGTTTCTGCTCTCTTTGCGCCACGGCTCCTGTCATGCATAACTTTTTTTGTCTTCTCGTTCAATTAAGTTTGTTAGCCTTTGGGTGTTCTTCTGAATATAAATAGTGATACAGTGTTTCATGTATGATTAAACTCAATCCAGACATCGTAATTCTCTCTGTTCTGTGTGTAAATCATTTTATTGTGTTCAGGGGCATCGTACTTGGGGGAAACGTTGGCTTGACTACCCAGGCTCCCAGTGGTGGGAGGGCCGATGTAAACCTGAAATGAAAAGTTAAAGATTTGGATGAAGAAAGGAATTAGCCCAATGAGACTGCTTATGTCTAGGGCAAAGTGTTCTGCCCCTTTTGCCCTACATGGAAAAGCTGGAGAGCTTCTAGGTGGTTTGGCTAGTGGGTAAGGTGGGCGTAATTAATAAGTTTAGGTCACATGCAGCTGATGTTTCATGTTAACACTGCAACACTCCAGTGTGCAAAATATGCATAACCTGCATGGTTGATGTTCAACTGAACGGCTGAGCATGCTCCATTGGGAAATCATGCATGTGTATGTGCGAATGGATGTCTTTATTTTCAGGATCTCACTCCAAGCTTTTCTGGAAAGATGGCAACCCTGAAGAATTTCTAAGTGGGTTTGTCATGCTTTGATTTGCCATACAAAACAATATTCCTTATGTTTACTGGCAGGGCTAGCTAGCATGCAACAAATCTGACAGGATTTTAAGTCCTAAACGCAAATACAGTTCTAGTCAAAAGTTAGGACACAAGTTTGGATTTTCAAGTTTCTATAACAATACTGGATTTACCATGAAATAACATGTATGGAAATATGCAATTAAACACCAGTTAGTTGTTATTTTAAAACACAGAGGTCAGCCTTTCTGGAACAGTTCTAGCAAGAACAGTATTGTCAAGTTCATTTGCAAAGCCATCAAGCACCATGATGAAACTGTTTCTCATAAAGACCTTCTCAGGAAGGCAAGACCGAAACTTACCACTGTCGCAGAGGAGAAGTTCATTTAGGGTTACTAGCTTCAGAAATCACCAGTTAACAGCACCTTGGATTTGAGCTGTTATGAAGGTTTTACAAAGCACAAGTAGTACAATATCATCTCAATATCAACTGTTCAAGGGATATTATTGCAGATTTTGGACGCCATTAGCATTGTTTACAATGTAGAAAGAAATACAAATCAGGAAAGACCATGGAGTTAGTAGCTGTGGTCAGACTTTTGACTTTTAATGTATTCACGGTGCTTGTTGCTAATGCTAACTAGTTAGCATGTACTAACCTGACAGGATTTCTAAGGGTATTTAAGTCATACTCACAAATGTTCATTATGTTCTCTGCTAAAACTAGCTAGCTGGCTGACAACTTACCTGACAGGATTTCTGAAGGGATTTAAAGTATATTCATCATGTTAATGCTAGCTAGCTAACATAAATACACCTGAGAATATGTAAAATAATTCCCGAATTGTTATTATGTTCACTGGAATTCTATTTAGCTGTGACGTGATTTGCGAGGGACTTTTAAGACATATTTGGATGTTTTGCCAGTACTAGCTAGCTGGCTAACAGGAACTAACCAGACTTTTTTGTTCATATTGACATAAATCCATGTTTACAGCTAATGCTAGCTTAGCTGGCTTGTGTAAGCTGACCTGAAATGTTTTGTGAGAGGACGTCGCTTAACAAATATCTATTGGCATTTTTTTTTTTTTTTACAATTAGATTTTTACTTGGGAAAAAATATTTTTCATAATGTACGCTTCAAATGCTAGCTAAGAGGTTCACTTAATGTTAGATATTTGTGAGGATTTTTATTTTATTTTATTAAAATATGTTTATAAATTTCCCTGTCAGTTCTACCAGGCTTGCTAACATGATCTTAGATTATTTTAAGCAATAGGTGCAAATGTTGAACATTTGTAATGCAAGAAAGGGTAGCAAGTTTAAAAATTATAGCTCCATGATCAAATTTTGAGAGGGATGGCAATTTTTCATCAGTGCAGTATTATAGAAATAAGTGTGTTTATTATGTGTAGTAGGAATGTTCTCAGTTTTTTTTTTCTTCCCAGTCTATTATCCAAATACTTTAGTGAGTCATGCGCTAGGCATCTACCTAAGCTGGGACTGTAGCAGTGCAGTGATCAGCCTTACATCCCTGAAGAAAAGGGTATCTGGGCTGCTTATTTGTGTGTGTGAGTGTGTGCGTGTGTGTGTAGTAGCTGCGTGGAGAGGCAGGCTGAGTGTGTGGTTATGAGTGCTGGTGACCTGTCTCCACTCAAACTTTGATTTATTATGTGACAGACGTATGGAGACCTTGTCTGGTCGGACAAGCCTTTTTCCAGCTGGTCACTGTGGTTACTCCCAGAAACTATTTTCTGGAGATGTAGAAAGCCTTGGAGAGAGCAATACACCTCTGATGTGCTTAAAACTATAATTCTGGGCTTATATTTCTAAATATAAATATACCAGATGACCGCCAATTCCCCTTTTTGTGGCTATAGCCTGAGTGAAGAGATAAACAGATTTAATGTTTTTTAGTGGTACATGGCTGACTGTTTGGACTTTTTGGATGAGGCTGGAATGTGAAATGCCTTGTTGTACTATAATATTCAACCACTAATGGCTGTGGGTGCCCACTACTGTAACAGGTCAAATTGTCAGTAAAGGGTTTTAAGTGAAAACTTGCCATAACTAAGTTGCTTGAAATTCTTTATCATTTGTATTATAACCGTTTAAATCACTGTCAGTGATTGTTTGAATTAATACAAACCCAAAGGAAGTATGTGCAGTTTAGCATATTTCTTTCTTTATTAGGGCATAATGGTACGTTAGCATCCGTTACTAAAGTGCTTTATTGCATTTATACAATAGCAATTTGTCAATGTGATTATATACCATATTTTATTAAAGAAAATAAAAGCGCAATTATTTATTTAATTTAGAGTTTTGTTTAACCTCTTATCTCTTTTGTACTTCATTTATGGCAGTTATAAACAGTTGTTGCCCAACAAGTCTGTATTTTATTTAGCCATAAATGCATCTTTTACAATAAAAAAAGAAAAGGCTTCTGTTCCAAAGATTCTCTCATGTTTAAAAACTTTCATTTTGATTGTTACAGAGTGATGATACTACAGACTTGTTTAAATCTACTGGCAAAACTGCTGGCAATTAGGGACAATACCTGTCACCTCTCAATAAAACAAGTGAGACGTTCAGGAGTAGTTTAAGCAGAAGACCGATTCATCCCCACTGTTTGAGGGAACGATACAGGAGATTGTTCCTGCCCAGTGTCAACAGACACTGCTCATGTCAGACCTGTGGTCACTGAACTAAACTGAATCATTTGAGTCACAATAATTTTACTCTTGTCAGCATGTTTGTTATTTATTGTACAGTTCTTATTATTACTTGTGTTTTTATCTAGCTTTTTAGTATTGTGTTTATTTTATGGGGAATATTTATAGGGGGGAAAATTATGTTTGTTTTACACATTAAGCTGCTGTGGCATTTCCCTTTGGGAATTAATAAAGGTATCTTATCTTATCTTATCTTATCTTATCTTATCTTATCTTATCTTATCTTATCTTATCTTATCTTATCTTAAAAAAAAAACACATCCAACATTTAAAAACTTCAAGTTCTTGCATAGGTTGTTACTATAGGAACAGTAAAGTACTATGCTGAGGGCATTACAATATATACCTGTTATGTGTGGGTATAGTTACTGTCAGAGCTGCTACATGACCAGAGTCAAAAAATCAGTAGCGCTGCAGTATAATGCTAATAATAATGAAAATAAATATACAGTGTATGGTTATGAATGTAAAAAAAATCAATAGGTTCTAATTCTTTTGGTTCTAAATAATTTTAAAATGTCCCTACAGGACTTCTCTTCATTTATTATGACAGCTATCTAATAGAACACTTTTTTTTTTTTTTTTTAGCAATTGGGCAATGTTAAATACAACAACATATAACTACATGGAATATTAATACGGTGTAACTTTTATGTTCAAGGGCAATGTGAGCTCAGTTGTTCCACTTCCATTAATGTTAATCTGCTGTTATATTTTTCACCAATAAGTTTGTGTGACAATGTTAAAATAATACACAAAGGACAAATTTGTATATGGAATACTATGTTAAAATATCTATTTAAAATCCATGGATAATATAAAAGTAAACATGATAACAAAACAAAAAATACAGCAGCGGCATCATTACTTTAAGAAATGAAGGTCAGTCAGTCCGAAAAATCGGGAAAACTTTGAAAGTGTCCCCAAGTGCAGTCACAAAAAGCATCAAGCGCTA
>JAAGKR010005794.1:0-12500 GCA_011419295.1 Clarias macrocephalus
GGGGGGTTACTGATTGAGGCAGTTATTGGTTGGGGGGTTACTGATTGAGGCAGTTATTGGTTGGGGGGTTACTGATTGGGGCAATTATTGGTTGGGGGGTTACTGATTGAGGCAGTTATTGGTTGGGGGTTACTGATTGGGGAAATTATTGGTTGGGGGGTTACTGATTGGGGCAGTTATTGGTTGGGGGTTACTGATTGGGGCAGTTATTGGTTTGTAGGGTTACTGATTGGGGAAATTATTGGTTGGGGGGTTACTGATTGGGGCAGTTATTGGTTGGGGGTTACTGATTGGGGCAGTTATTGGTTGGGGGTTACTGATTGGGGCAGTTATTGGTTTGGAGGGTTACTGATTGGGGAAATTATTGGTTGGGGGGTTACTGATTGGGGCAGTTACTGGTTGGAGAGGTTACTGATTGGGGCAGTTATATGTTAGGGGTTACTGATTAGATTTATCGACTGGGGATTATTGATTAGAGTTATTGATTGGGGGTTATTGACTGGGGAGTTATTGGTTCTGTGGTTAGTGATTTAGGGGTTACTTATTTGGGGTTATTGATTGGGGATACTGATTGGGGGAAGTTATTGCTTCAGGGCTTACTGATTTCAGGGTTATTGATTTTGGCGTTATTGATTGGGGGGGGGTTATTGATTCTTTGAAAGAGATAGTGGGTGAGATGACTCTTGATGGCTGTGAGCTCAGAGCCAGTGTTCTGAGCTCCAGCACTGATCCAGTCTGAAAAGTTGACCTTTCTTTCTTTGTACACGAGCCTGAAACAAACGCTGTATTATATACAGTATACTCAATTCTCACCCAATGTGTTGCTTCAAGGTTTTGTAATTTATTAAATCTATTCAATTTAAAGTTGTTTCCCAGCAGCACAGAGACCTGAAACACCCAGCTTGCTACTGGTTAATTCCAAATATTCAGTCTAAAATTAATTAAGGATTTATAAGGCAGTGAATCTGAACTCTAAGGGCACGCTTACCTGCAGCAACGGTGCATAATCCAGAGAAACTGATTTTAATGGAGTGGGAAAAGAGAGAGAGAGAGAGAGAGAGAGAACAAGAATAATAGAAAGTCTTAATTGTGATGCATTTGAATGCTAATGATCCTTCGTAACTGGAAATTTAAATCTTGTCATCAGGGACGCAGGGATGCTCGTCAACCAGCTCTAATCACGCCAGTGAATAATTACACACTTGTGACTCCACTGATACGCAGCCAGGTCCAGTTGGGACTGTGGTGTTTACAAAAGTAAGTGTGTGTGTGTGTGTGTGTGTGTGTGTGTGTGTGTGTGTGTGTGTGTGTGTGTGTGTGTTTGTGTGTGTGTGTGTGTGCGCGTGTGTGTGTGCGTGCGTGCGTGCTTTAACACTGCAAAGAATACACAGAGGACAGTTCTGGCAGCAGAATTGAATTCTAGATTTGAATGAAGACCTCTTGAGCATTGAATTCACATTTTATTCTACGGCTTTACAAGTGTTTGTGTGAGCAAGTTCTTGGAAGGGTAGAGGGTTTGCCATTCGTTCCAGGCGAAAAACACACACACACATATTCACACGTGTGCACACACACAGACACACAATGCACAATTTGTTTCATTTATAGATAAAAAAAAAACAAAAAGTTCTCAACAGAGACTGTGAGAGAGCAACACAATGTATTCACTAATATTTTTCATTTGTTTTAGTAACTAATTGCTAGTTCTTTTGTCTTATGTAGTCTCGGGTGAAAACACGATAATGACACCATGCATGAACACCCAATTGAGAAATGCAGTTGAGCTGAGCTTTCTTCCACTATATTTGTTTTATCTCAAGTCACCTATATTTGATAGAAACTTCTATAAGATCACAGTTTTCAAAATACAGTATTACCCTAATCATAACTCCTAACTCCTAACCAATAACCAATAATCCCTAATGCCTGACTCCTAACCCTAATTCTAATCCCCTAATTTCTAACCATAACCTAAATAATAACCCCTTACTCCTAACCCTAATCCTAACCCCTAACTCTAGCTCCTAACCCTAACCCTAATCCTAACCTTACTCCTAAATTTTAGCCCTAACCCTACTTACTAATCCTAATCATATCCCCTAACACCCAACCCTAACCCTAACCCCTAGCCTTATTTCTTAGTCCCTAGACCCCATCTGAAACTCCTAGCTTCTAACGCTAACCATAAACCTAATCCTAGCCTTTACCTCCTAACTCCTAACTGTTAACCCTAACCCTTAATCCCAACCCTTAATCCTAAATAATAACCTCTACATCTACTCCTAACCCCTAACCCTAACCCTAATTCTAGATAGATAGATAGATAGATAGATAGATAGATAGATACTTTATTGATCCTAGTGGGAATTTCAAATATCCAGTATCACTAATGAATTATTCATGTATTCATAATCAGTAACAGTGTTATCCTGGGGCGGGGTGATTGTGGATCCAGAGACTGTCCCGGGAACATTGGGTGTGGGAATAGAATACACCCTGGAGGGACACCAGGGTCTAAAAAGCAGGATTTTATAAATGTGGAAAAGTTTAGCATTGTGACTCAATCTGCATGATTTAACCATTAAACAGACTTAGCAAACAGACTTACTTGTGGTTTTCTGACACGTTTATCTGTAAAAATGTATCTGAATTAAAGGCCAGATTTCTTCATAAATACTGTTTCAGGATTCCTCTGTATACAGTATAGACCTTGGGACTTTTGAATGCATGTGACACAAATCATCAGCATCGCAGTCTGGTATCCCTGAGCTTTAGCCGTAACTGTGATCTTGTGGAACAGCAGGGAGACGTGAAGAGGACACGAGCACTACAGAATCTCTAAATCCGAATAAAAAGTGCTCCTCGAGCCTGATAAAGGGATTACTAATTACAGTAGGGCCTCATTAATGGCCCCAATCACGTTCCCTGGACTTTTTCCCTCTCTGCTCGTCCATTAAAAACAACCTAAAACCTGCTTCTTTTTTTCTGAATGGCTGAAATGATGTAGTGGCCCCCTATTCAACCCCCTGCTGTTCCCACACGCACTGAAAGAGCCGAATCGGTTAAGCGGGAAACGAGAGGTGCTGCGAAATGAAAAATAAGAAGAGTTCGAGTGCTTTCCTAACACACGGACACACACTAAAGCTTTGTTCGTGAAGATCTGCTTCATTCCTCACAGCACCATGGACACAGAGAGACCTTTCTGAATGTAGCCGGACAAAGACAAGAACTCACAATGAGGCTCTGAATTAAAGAAAACGAAAGAAAAGGAACTAAATTAGCACATCATTCAGCCTGTATCTGTTCAGGTGATGCACAAGCTGAGTTTCTGTGAAATATTAACATAATGATAAAAGTTAAGCAGTTTCCTGGATGGTCAGTTGTATCGGTTTTCACTATAATTCACGTCTATAGAGAAATTCTATCAGTCATTCTTAAAGTCTCATGGTTCTCTCATCAGACTTCAGAAACAGGTGCTGCACAAACATGCTGGATGATTTATACCTCTGTGCTGTTGTGCAGCACGCCTCTAAAATCTTAATCACTACTCAAGAACATTCGAAAGGTTTACGGTACAGCTAGTGGGGTGTATTCTTATATTAGGATTGAATATGACACATCTGTACAGAGAGGGACTCGTCCACCAAAAATCAAAGGAAAAAGCATTCGGGAGGCATTGAGGCACTGTGGATGGAGTTGATGGATGGCTGGAGGAAGGGATGGATACATGGACAGAGATATGACAAACACAATGGGACATTAAGAATGAATTAACAAATAAACGAAACAATGATCTGGCGCTTGAACTAATGAGTAAATGAATGAATGTATAAAAAAGAACTGATGAGCACACGTGAACTGATGATTGGAGGAATGAGTAAATCAATGGATGGTTCAATGGATTAATGGATAAATTGAGGGAAGGATGGATGAATGGAGAAATAAAGTGATGGATGGTGGATGGATGGATGGATAAATTGAGGGTAGGGTGAATGAATGAATGAATGAATAGATGGATGGCTAATTGTACTGTATATATTTATAGACAAATGGATATACTGCTAGACTAAAGGACAGGTGGATGAATAATGAGATAAAGTGATGGATGGATGAATTAATGAATGTATGGATATACTGATAGACTGAAGGACAGAAGGATGAACAGAAAGATAAAGTAATGGATGGATGGATGGATGGATGGGTGGATAAATAAATTAATGAATGAATGGATGGATTAATGGATGAACTGAAGGACAGAAGGATGAATGGATGGCAAAATTTCTGGACTGAAAAAAATAAATTGGATGGATGGAGAGCTAAATGATGGCTAGATGGATAAATGGAAAAATAATAAATGTATCTATTAATAAATTGAAGAAGAGATGGATGATACGTGGACAGACAGATGGATAGGTGGATGGATTGATAAACAGGTGAAGGAATGAATGAAATGACACATAAACTGTGTTGCTGAACTCGATGCTACCGCCACCACACTTCATCTTGAAAGGTATTCTCATGGTGACCAGCGTTGGGTTTCCCCTCAAGCAAAGTTCTACTTTGTTCTTCTGAAACCAAAAAAAAACTTCCCACACATGCTTCTTCCATCTCGCCAAAACACATTTTTAATAACGGCTTTCTCTGCACCGCTCTTACATAAAGCCCAGAGTTGTGGTGTGTCCAGGTTAAGCTTGTCTTGCTTCTCCAATCTGAGCGGTGAAACTCTCCAGTTCCTCCAGAGTTACTCTTACACTCTTGGTTCTTTCTCTGACTAAAGCCTACTTTATTTTTAGTGGATGACCTCCACATGGAGTCACGGTTGCAAAAAGGTTGTGGAAGGGCGCTAAGAAAGCCTGTCCAAGTGCTGTACAGTACGTCTTAGCAACATCTTTCCAGAGAAAAAAAGTCTTTTTTAGTTCTTTAATATTTGATATTTCAGTTGCATGTGTGAAGTCTGGTTAAGGCGAAAAGACAGAGAAGGAGTCCTGAGTAACATTTCATATGTACAGTACAACAAACACAGAAAAAATATATATATTTAACAGTGAACTGAATATTTTTTAGACAGGAAATAGATTTTTGCATTTTGAACAATTACAAACAGCACATGCATGAATAATATCATCTACAAAACACTGATTACACATTAATCTGCATTCCTGATGAGGTCATGAGACAAAATTTCAAACTATCAAACTATTATCGTTTTTTTTTTTTAAAGGAAATCATTTTACTGATAGTTATCAACTAGTCAGTCTATATGAAAAGAAAATTTGGACAGCAATAAGAAAAATATATGTAATAAATAATTAAAATCATATATATATATATATATATATTTTTTTTTTTTTTTATTGTGAAAGATTCTTTCCGGTTTATTTATTTTTTTTTTTTTTTATTAGTCCCACTGAGATCATGAATCTCTTTAAGAGAGACCTGGCCAAGGTAGCAACTTTACTAATTCACAACATTAAAACAACATGCATTTGTAATAATTAATCATTAACATTAAAAAAAAATCCAGAATAACATAAAACATGATCTATAAAGAAAAACAGCTACATGCCTCCTTCACTGCATTGTTTATGATATTTTGCACTAAAAGCTTTTCAACTATTAGATATAGGTTTGTTTATTAAAGATATTTTAAAAGTTTCCAAAATATATTTAATGGCTTGAAATATTATTCAAAATATTAATAAAGTTTTTATTTTTGAAAAAAAAAAACAAGTCTTATTAATGAGAGTTAATTAAATACGTTCAAGTCAAACTGGGACTTGTGATGAAATCTTTGGTGAATGGAGGCATAAAAATTATTTACATTTACCGAAGTCGGTGATGAGATTCCTAGCCACAGTAAAACTTTTGAATGGTGCAAACACTTCAATGTGTGAATGATGATCCAGGCTCTGGGCCCACTGGAGTCGTTCCCATAAACATTCAACGAGTGGAACGCCTGATCCTTGAAAATCGATGGATAACCAGCAAATTGCTGGACTTGTGTACACACAATCATTCACCAACACCACTTGTATGTTACAGAAAGTCAGCTGGGTACACTACAGTCCTGTCCTCACTCCAAGCTAAGTGCATTAGTGTAGCAGGGGATTGTATAGAGAAATAATGAGCACCATCCAAAAGTACTCCTTTGACTCGAACACTCCTTTTGTTTAAGCCCGCTGCAATTTATACACCGTCCAATCAGACTCAAACACGCCATAATCACTCGTCTAAGCCAACACCAACCAGCTGCTTTTTCAAATGTGACTAATGAGACAGGAGAGACATTACCAGCTAACAACAGTAGACATAAAATCATACACTGCTAATTAACATCATTAACAGCAGAATCTCCAGTGTTGCACAAGTGCAAATGTAATATCATCATTATCAGGCTTTTCTCCAACTCGACTAGATCCCAATGAGGCAACTGTTCAAACACCAATTATTTTGGAAAAAAAAAAACATCTGGAGAATGGAGTGATGAACACGCAGATGTTTACCGGTTGTACTAAAGCACAGACTATAAAGCACTGTGCACTTTTTGCCTGGATGAGGATTGCAGAATAATCTCTGTACACCTTCAGAACTGCTCATTAAGACGTGATTTAGTCAGGTCTGTCAGTTTACCATGGTAATTATGAACATGATGCTAACCCTGACTCCAGGTTTTCCTGGGGTGCACTTGATTGCCTAATGTTCTTACTGGCACAGTCATAATAATGATGATTTGCACCATTAATGTTATATATATATAGACATCCCTGAGATATGCAAAGCAAAAACTTGTATGTGTATGTTGAATATTTTCAGATTTGGATTGTGTATCTTTGAGGTCAGAATCTCCAGATCTCCAGATTGGAGGTAAAGTAAAGACCAAGCCACACCTGCACGTGTTTACGATCTCCATCTGAAGTGCTCTTCATGCCAGAATTCAATCTGTCTACAAGATTGGGTTCTGCGTCTGTCACACCTGTGTGTTTTCCCCCAACAGCAGGCGCCTGTCAAAACAGTCATCGCAAGCAATAGGGACCATTACACGACAACACACCAGATTAGACCCTCCTTCTATACTATATTTATTTATTACATTGCACATCTTTTCTTTAGTAACAGCTCACTCACAGTGACTTGAATTATGAACTAATGATAAACAAATGTATGGTTATTTAACAATATAGAATTATTACTTGTGGTGAATTACAGTGAAACCTCGGATTGCGAGTAACGTGATTTACGAGTGTTCCGCAAGACGAGCAAAGATTTTTAATGCTTGAAAAAAGAGCAAGACTTGGTTTACGAGTGCCGAGTATTATGTATCACGCATGCGCTCTTGTTTTGACACACGAGCGTCATGTGATCACAACTGAGCCAATGATTTTTCTCTCTCTTGCACTGCGGAATTGTGGGTAACTGTCTCCCCTGCTGGGTCTTAGTGCTCGTCTCTTACTGGTATAATCAACATCTCCCTCTGTTTCAGCGTGTCTCCTATGTCTGTGTTGCGCGCGTGTGCGTAATTTGACACCGACACACACTGACAAACACACACACACTCTCTCGCTTTTACACCCCACTCCCCGGCTTCACACAAACACACAGACACACACTCTCTGCTTTACACAGAAAACTCTGCTCTGTTGTGATTCTTTTCAAAGGTAAAGTGCTGATTCATTTGTTGTTGTTTTTTTTTTTTTTACTTTACAGCAGTTATTCTGTTAGTATGCGCTCACGCGAGTGTCATTAGAGAGATTTCTTTTTCCCCCCATTAGAACAGTGTTTCCGTTGTGTGTGTGTTTGTTGAGAAACTTAAAAAGCGAGGTGAGGGAGGGAGGAGGAGTTTTACTGTGTAAGACGAGGCGAGGGATGGGGATAATTTCACACACAAATACACTGCGCCTGCGCACACACACGAAACACTTATCTGTCGGGATTTATTTTTACTTTTTTTTTTTTAAGATAAAGTGCAGGTTAATTTGTTTTATTTTTACTTTATATATTGTATTAATTATTTTCATGTATTTATTTTTTTGGGGCTGCGCAATGAATAATTTAAGGTTTAATTATTTCTTATGGGAAAATTCAATTTGGTTTACGAGTGTTTTGGAATATGGGCCTGCTTCCATCAAATTATGCTCATAATCCAAGGTTCCACTGTATTGTTATTTCTCTTATTAACTTTTGGAAAGAGAAAAAAGAAAGAGCAATTTAAGTTGAGTTAAGGAACAACTGTTTATAGCTGCTATAATGGTCATGGCAACTAAATGTAACAGGAAATGGACCAAGGGCATGATGTTCAGTTGTTCTTCTTCTTCTTTCAGCTGCTTCCATCGAGGAGTCGCCACAGTGGATCATCTGATCCGCACACAACTTGGCACAGGTTTTACCCCAGATGCCCTTCCTGATGCAACCCCTCAATTTTATCCGGGCTTGGGAGTGAAACTGCATCCAATGGCTGGGGAGCGAACCCGGCCATTCTGTATGGCAGGTGAAAAACCTACCACTGAGCCACCAATGTTTTGGATTGGTACTATGGTATGTACTATAGTTTAGTATGCTACTAATATACCATAGTAGCACCAGGGTTTTCTTTGTGGCACTTCAGTGGCCACCGTACTATGGTAAATACCATAACATACACAATGGTATTTAATTAATGGAAGAAGGATACAGTGGTACCCTACTATATGAAGTATCCTGGAACATTGTCCATAGTACCATACTACAGGAACATAGTAGAACTACGTACCACACTGTAGTACATTTACCATAGGACCAAAGTATGTACTATGGTATCTTTCTCTTAACATTACAGATTAGCTAGGTGACATTGTTCAACAAACGTAGAAAGCTAACTAGCTAAACATTACGTTCAATGGAGTGTTAGGATAAAAAGAATGAGCTGAGAAGATTAATGCTAAATAAACAATGAAGTAAGAACAGATTGTACATATTTCCCTGGAGTGAAAACTATTCTGAAAGTAAGAAAGGATCTAGTTTTATTCATTTAACCGTGACGCTCGGTGATAAACAGATGAAAGGACTGTAAGGAGATAGCATACGCTAACACCAACTGTTTCAGCCTGAGGCACACACACGAGGGACATTGATAACACGCTAGCACTGATAATATTCAGACGTTTCACACTCCTTCAGAGTTCTTTGATGCTTCAGATTCCCTAAAAATCACCATCAGCGATGTAGGCACCCAGATATGAGGGTGTGATAATGACGGAGTGTACACTTGAAGAAAAAATGTTAACATGCTTCGGGTAATGACACGCTGAACAACAATGGAGGTTGTGTTTATGTGTTTTGGTGTGATATTGGTAGCATATGGAGGCACATTTGGGGTGTTGGGACGTGTGCAGTTTGTGTGTTACACTGAGAAAAGCAGAAATGGTGGATGAACAGAATTTTTTAATAAAAAAATATTAATTAGAAACCAGAAATTTCAGCAATCAATCAGACATGATAGTGTGATTTAGTGCTAAACAGCTAATTGTGGCTAGCTAATTGTAGTCTATCTGACTTAGCATGTTAGCTAAGTGACCCGAATTTTTTTCTTTTACATCAACTCAGAAGTTTTCATATTTTTTCCCCACTACATTATAGTATTTAATTATTCTTATCCTTTTTTTTAACCATGCAACTTCCACAAAGTAATCAGAGTTCAGAGTAATTTCAAATCTCTTTACTTGTATTTTTGCTTAATGCAGCACATTAATTTGACTCTTCTAAAACTTTATTTTGGCCAGGAAGTGTAAAATTAAGTAATTTATGAATAATGATGAATACTGTAATAATAATAATAATAATAATAATAATAATAATAATAATACATCAAGCTAAGGCTAAGTGAGGCTAAGAAATTCCACATTCTACGTTATGATTGGTTACGACAATTTGGTCTCTTCTATGATTGGTTAGAAACTTACTCTTACTCTAAAAGTACTCTTTCCTGTCTCTGCTGCTACTTTTACAAGTTTTTAAAATGTTTTTTAAATGTTTACTGTTTTTTATCTATCATGTCATTAACTTGCACTATCTCACTACTATCACAGTATATCACATTGTGTCATGTTGTGTTGTTGCTCTTGTTTGCACATTTGCACGTAGACTTTATGTTGTCTTTTGTATAGTACTTTACGTTTTTGCAAATATTTGGTGTCAATTTAGTTTGTCTTAGATAGTAAGCTAATTACTGTAGGTGTCCTAGATAACTAGATAGTTTCTGTTAATTTAAGTTGCAGGTATGTAGCACCTTGGTCCTGGAGGAACGCTGTTTCGTTTCACTGTGTACTGAACTGTATATGGTTGAAATGACAATAAAAGCCGACTTGACTTGACGTAGAGGATTAACGTGGGAATTAGATAACGTTTTTAAGTGCAATTTAATTTAGCCAAAATTATATAATCTACTCGGGATTTTGCAAGATTTCACAAAATAACCAATGAAATAACAAATTTTGTCTTCTAATTTTTTTTCTTCATATATACGTTTTTTTTTTTTTTTACATTAGCCTTTAATAAATTAAAAACGTATAATAATATGTATACAAATAGCATAAGTCATAATAGTCTGACATTGTAGTTCATATGTATTAACAAGCTGGCATTGTTTTCTTAGTTCCAATACCAGCTGGAGATCTGAATGCAGCTACTTAGAATAATAACTAATGATACGGTATCCTTGGGATAATTGATGGTGACTAATGTCTAACCTTTTGGACAGAGTATGTGATTTAGGATGTAGCCCATGAAGAGATTGCAACACATACTCGATAAGTCATCATTTATACCTAACACGCTGTCTCCATTTTTCACTACCGCATTCATCATCATTTATCTTCCTCCTGGTCAGGGTGGAGGTGGACCTGGAAAAAAATTGAGGAATACACCACAGATAAACCACAGCACACAAAGCATACACAAACACACTCATTTTCACACCCAGGAATAATCGAGTTTAATCTAGTAAACACATCATCGGTAGCATTCTAGTCCTAATTAAGGAATACAGCGATACAAGCCAGCAGTTTTCAATTGACTTTGGTGAATTAAAAAAAAACTACATTAATGCAGCATGACAAACTGCAAACGTGACAGAAAGTCACGAAATCTCAGGAATATCAACATTTACCTCAGATGTATTGGAAAATTATGACAAAAAGTCATTAGATTAGCATTTAGTGCTAACTACACTTCTATAATACCATTGAGAAACTTGATCTTAGATGAGACTTTTATTCTAGGGTGAGAATATTTTTACACGTTATAAGACATGTTGAAGCGACTGTTAGGCACATGCTAAACTGAAAGTGATTACCCTAGTAGCTGTAGGATAAACCTGAAAGAATAGGTACATTTGAATCGAATATTGCTAATACAGCTAACATAGAGTTAAACCTGCATCAAGCACATTTTAATGTTTTCAGGCATGTAAATTTGTAGAACACAACACAGTCAGCGTTTGAAATAATAGCTAATAGCTAGTAACATGGGACTCATGTTTTATCTTTCTATCAAACTTCAAAATATTTATGAGGGGGTATCAAAAAGTTTCGAGATTCGTGCACCAGACATCTGGTCGCTTTTGTTCTATGTTGCCTTAAATCCTGGCACTAGAATTAACTATTGACGGTCTGTCCCCGGCAGGGGCGGATCTAGAAAAATATTCATGGGGTGGCAAGGGGGTGGCATTAAAATTATGAGGGGTGGCAACACTGAAGCAAGCATCCTTGCATGGTTTTTGTGGATTCAAGGAACACTAATCTTATTCGGTGTATACACTAGGGTGCACATTTTTACATGCTGAAATACGGAAATACAGGTGAACAAACGGAAATACAGGTGAACAAACCCTGGAGGGTGGTTTTATTGAACACTATTTTTATCACACTATGTCATCAAAATACAGAGTCGCTGCTGTAAATCGGTCGAGGAAACTCTTTTATTTTTAGAACACTAGGACACTAGTGCTGGGGTGGCAAATGGGGTGGCAAGGCTTTTTCTTAGGGTGGCAATTGCCACCCCATGCCACCCCGGTAGATCCGCCCCTGGTCCCCGGGGACAAATTTTTGATGTCTATCTGTTGATCTACCACAAATGTTGAAAAAGAAGATGATTATGCACATGTGGACCTGTCTCGTCTTTTTCAGTCGTGTAGATGATGGGCTCTACACCACAAATGTTGCTTTGCCTTAGTATCGTACCCAAACATCCAAGTTTCGCCAGCGATAATAATCCTCAACATGAAGGACATGCCATCCACAGCACACTGACGGAGTTCTTGGCAGACTTAAACACGATGCTCCTTCTGTTCCTGGGTCAGCAGCCTGGGGACGAACTTGGCAGCAACATGGCACATGTTCAAATCACACAGGAGGATCTCCTGGCCTGTTCCATATGACACACCGACAATGGCAGCAATGTTGTGGATTGTTCTGCGACGATCATCATGCACAAGTTGCTGAATGGCTTCGACATTCTCTTGTTGCAGG
>JAAGKR010005794.1:17500-48075 GCA_011419295.1 Clarias macrocephalus
CACACTAATCTAGGGAGCATTGTAAGAAACAGGACCAGGTCCTGGTGTAGTGACACAAACATCGTGAACACTTCATCATCATTAGTCCACTGTGGACGTGTCCCAAACCACACGGCATGGTGCGACTCCTCCTCACTCATATACTGTAGCATACCGCCGGTCACACACTCGTGCGTGTTGTGTAGCAACACTGTGCCCCCTAATGGTGGGTTTCATCGAAACGTGGAACATCTTCCATAGCAACAGTGCTACATAGCAACATCACTCTTTAATAGATGAAGCGTGTGTGTGTGTGTTTAGCAGCAACAGATTGAGATCTCCCACTCCGTGTGTGTGGCCTTGTATGAAACATTTTCACAAAAGATTTGATTCAGTGCCCACACACACACACACACACTTCTAGGAGGACATGGAACAAGATAAAGTGAAAAGAAATCAAACAAGAGAGACAGAGACAGACAAGAAGAGAGATGATTTACAGACAGATACAAAGAGTCCAGAGTCCAAGGATAGTCGGAGTGAAAGGTAGATAGAGGACAAGTGTGAAAGAAGGAGGAGCGTTTATGAATAAGGAAAAATTGGCGCAGCAATTAAGAGAAATTGTGTTTTGTTTTGTTTTTTGAAGAAAGAATGCATAACTGAATGAGATGAAAAGGGATGAGAAAAGAGAGAGACACTAAGACAAAATAGGAGAAAGAGTACAAATACTATATACATGTATATATATATATTGTATAGGCCACATGCAGATGGATAAATGGAGCCATGTGTACAAGTTAGTACGCCCTTCTTTAATTAGAATAATTATAAATGCATTTTTTGTGTAATACAACACAACCTCAGACAAACATCAGCAAACATTGGTGCATAGTTACTTTTTATGTCATAAATTGAACAAAAATAAAATAAAATAAAAACATTATGTGGTACTGTGCAAAAGTTTCGGCACCCTAAGAGTTTGGAGTCTCAGAGTCTTTTTACAAGGTGATTTTCATTATTTTGACATAAAAAAGACAGATTTAAGATGGGGGGCTATTTTTTTTTTTTTACACATGACTGTAGATAGATACTCAACCAAGACAGAATGGAGAAAGAGAGAGAAAAGACACAAAAAGAGTCACAGGGCACAGGAAGAGCGAGAGCGCAAGAGAGAGAGAAATGGTAAAAGAGGTATAAGAGAGGAATTTCTTTGTTGTCCAATATCCCTGTTTTTAATTTTACATATTCAGTGTAGTTTCTATTAACAGTTAGCAGTTTCCATATATGGGCATTCTTTGGCCTTCCTAAGGAAAGGTGTGTGTTAATAATTATAGTAACTTGAACCGAGCTGAGTCATTGAATACTCTCCCTCTCTCTCTCACACACACACGACTTGTGATATAATCAAACATTCAGATTAAAATGTAAATCAACATAAGTTTCTAAACCCAAAAGAGTTTGTAGTGCGATGATGCACGTAATATACACTTTTTTCTTTCATACCAAAGGAGCCCAAAAAATACACACTATGTACTTTTTTTTAACTCAAATTGAATTATGGCAGCTACTGTCGGTGTAGTATTATGTTTTCTCTAAAGATGTGAGTAGTCGCACCATCATTAATGTTATCATGTGATCATCTGAAGAGACACATTTATTTTTCATGTTGGTGTGTAAATTTTTTTTTTGCGCCCATCTGTATATCTTTGCATTTGAGATGGTACTATGGTGCAGTTCGTCTATAATCCTACAGGGGGTGCACTCTAAACAAGTCAAACATTCTCAAGCAGCACATCATACTGTGTGGGAGCAGCGAATTAAGTTTGTTTAGAATTGCAACAAAATGTACATTAAAACATTTTTTAAAAAACTATATAGAATGGGAAGATTTATAAAATTGTGATACAAATTTATAACGACTACGCACCTATCGTAATGTATTTATTTGCAGCTCAATTTTGAGTCACAATTTTGATTCATTTTGATGAGTGACCAAATGATAAGTTTGATATCTAATGATCTGAAATGAAAGTGATCATGACACGTGAGCAGCATGTATTATACACCATCATCATCATCGTCACACTTCTCACAAATGAGATATGCTGAAAGACAAGACACAGTAAGTTGAGTGTAACAGGCTGCATTTACTCTAAAAGACCAACAATCCTGCGTGTTACAAAGAAAATAAAAACAAAATCTTTACATATTTACACTCACCATGTTGGTGGTAATAAAACTCCACACACTCTGCTTTCAGAGTAAAATGTTAATAAAAGTAAAGTAAGAGCATCTCTGATTAACAACTAGAAAAAAAAAAACTCCTGGAACAATCTAACAAAAGATAAGAGACTGTCCGAGTAATCACACGTGCAATCGAATCAGATGACATCATACAGTCTGGACTTGGGCACTCAAATCACAACTGTGTGTGTGTGTTTTTTTTCTAAAGTGATTAAACAGAACATTTTCGATCACCCAACCTGATCAATACAGTCATATTAAATCCTATCCAAGATTGTCTAGAGTCACTAAGCATTTGGTTAGTACATCTACACTGTGCACTTTATCATCAACGTCTGGAGAGAAGGTTCTCGATCATCAGTGCTGAAGGTTCAGTAGTGGAACAAGGTGTTGAGAAGGAGATTGAAAAGGATCAGTACCAGTACTTATTGTAGAGATGGAAATAAAGAAGGATGAGCCCTGGTGCTGGGTGTATAGATAGAGAATGGTCAGTACTGGTACTAGCTGTATAGATGGAGGTGATGAAGGTTCAGTACAGCCACCATCAACGGATCCTGCCTGGAGATCGTGATCTCACTGGAGTTCTTGGTGAGAGATCTCCAGGACCGGGATACAGATGCTGTGTGCGCCGCGGCTTCAGTCCTGGTACTCGGTGTACTTCTTGGCCGAGCCGTGCACTTTGCTGGCCGGATACTTGAGGCGGTTGAGGGCCATCTTGCGCAGCACGGCCTGTGGCAGGTCCACGCGGCACTTCTCCGCGAGCTCCACCAGGTAGATGAGCACGTCGCTGAGTTCATGGGCCAGGTTCTCCCGCTCGGCCTCGGTCCAGCCCGGTAAGCCCTCCGCCACCTCCCCGCGCCACTGGAACAGCTCGGACACCTCGCCCACTTCCCCGACCAGCGCCAGCAGCAGGTTCCGGGGCTGGTGGAACTGATTCCAGTCGCGCTCGTCCGTGAAATCGGCCTGCATGCGCCGGATGTCCTCGAGACTCGGGTCCGCGCTGAAGCGGAAACTTTCTGCTGAGTCATCGTGCTGCGCGCGTGGATTAGCGCTCGCGTGCACACAACCGTTATGTTTAGCTTCCATTCTTAGTTTTTTATTGGTAAAGGTGCTAAAACTTTTTTCAGACGCTCAATTTAAAATAAGAGGAGAAGCGGAGAGCAAAACAAACCGGCACAACGCGTGAATCTCCCGCCACGCGACACAAGGCGGAAATGACGAATGTATCATGCGCCGGAAATACATACAAAGGAGGCGTCAACAAAAGTACAACGTTGTATTATATTTATTGCCAATATTTCTCGAAGTGTTTCATTTCTAAAAGAGTACAAATGTACCGTAATAATTAAATTAAATGTTCAATTGTTGATATGTCTGTGCGAAAAATGTATAAACACACACACAAAAAAAACTACATTTCCCATGTCGCAAGTCACTCCGGAACCAACATGGCCGCCTCCTGTTCGGCTAACAGCGCTATGCTGCATAAATGTCTTCGATTTAAAACCATGTCTAATGCTGTGTTTATTAGAAGGATATGGATGCCCGGGTCCAAATGTCAACTTCAGCAACTTCAGCACAGGTTACAGAGTGAACGGTAACAATAATAATAAACGGAGTAAATCACACTCAATGTCATTTAGCACACTACTGTTGGCTTCAGGGTATCGTTTCTATAGTAACAGCTTATATTATGCACAGGGGCGTGTAAGGAGAAATAAGTCCTGTAGCTAACATTTTAGAAACATGCTGATGTATAAAACGTGTGTAATATTTGGGGTAGAGGTTTTCTATATGGAGAAGGAGTCTACAGTGTGAGTGATCAGAATTTTCATAAAGGAGGCAACATTAGATATGAGGTGGTATCGAAAAGTTTCGAAACTAGTGCACGAAGCTGCACACACAGTCACTGGGAGCACCGACCTTCATAAGTCAGTGTGCTAAAAGACATCGTCCTGTGTACTTCGGGAGCTGTGCGACTGGTGCTACGAAAGAACAGAGAGCGAATGTGAGATGTTTGACATGATTCAGCAAGTTTACAATCGAGTGGCACTCACGTTTCAAGACCGGAACAACATCACTGGAAGACGACGAGGGATCAGGAAGACCATCAACAAGCTCAACCCCCGTTCGGCAACTAGTGCATGCCGTTGTCGGTGTGTCATACAGAACAGTCCAGGCGATCCTCATGTGTGATCTGAATATGCGCCGTGTTGCTGCCAAGTTTGTCAAGAGCTGCTGATCCAGGAGCAGAAGGAACATCATGTCGAAGTCTGCCAAGAACTCCGTGGATGACCCGTCCTTCATGTTGAGGATCATTACCGGTGATGAGAACTTGGGAGTATGGGTACGAACCTAAGACGAAGCAACGGCTTTCACATCATTTCCACAACCGAAAAATTTGCGGCATTGCTCGTCGAAAATTCGTCCCCAGGGGCCAGGCCGTCTATAGCGAATTCAACTGCTAGGTTTTAAAGGGAGGACATACAGAGAAAGCGACCAGATCTGTGGCGCACGAATCTGGAAACTTTTTGATACCCCCTTGTAGTTTCTGTTATCAGTTGAACATTTTTGAAATATTAAAGACAGATTTTTAAAATGTTCCCGAGAGGCACATACAGGCAATTTCTGTTTAGTCTCATACGAGGGTTATGCAAAAGTAGGCATGATGACCTGGGTGGCTCGGATTGCATGTGTTTCACGGGTAGAGTAACTCTTCTTTTATATATCAGGAGTACTGAATTAAAATGTAATAAGTTCTGGGGTGCAACGTTTTCTTCGAGCCGAGTTCCGAATTTCATGTTTGTGTTCGGATTCAGATTTCTGTATACGCAGCAGTATTTATTGCCAGTTTTCAGTTACATGTTAAACATGTGGACGGTTTGATCGTGTATATTTCCTTGTCTTTGTGTAGCATACAAACATCAATCTTTAATGATGTGCCCTCACCTCAGACTGCTGCTGATGTTTGCTCTAATGACCCATGTTTTATTTCATATTGGCGCTTCGCATTACTGCTTTTTATTATCGCTGTGGTTTTGGAAAATATGAGACATCTGAGAAAAATCCGTACAGAATTTTTTTTACACCATCTCTCACATGTTGCCTTCAAATCTACATAAACGTCTGTTTTTCATGCCAATGAGTAAGATTTTCTAGATCAGTAAATAGTTTTGAAGATAAGATTGAACCCTGTATACTAGTGAATGTTCATCTTGTTCACTCCCAAGTGCTCCCCAGTTGGTGGGCGTGGTCGCCTTGGAGATCCATGCGCAGATTCAGGCCACATCCAAGCTGTTCTCCAGCTCACGTGTCGGATTCTCAGCCCCGCCCAATTCACACGTGTCCTTCTTCGACGCCTCGCTTCCCGGCACACTCCCGGTGAGCTCATGGATATAGAATGATATAGTCATATCAGATAGTGAGTATGCTCATGAATATTTAATGAGATGTGTGTATTAGACGGGTACAGTTGTGAGTCTGTTCATTATTCTATCTAAACTATGCATTTGCAGTTGTAGTGTGTAGTTTTTATTGTACGTATAATCTGACATCCTTTCATTAGCCTTGCCTTCTTAAAAATGAAGAGGCAGTGTTAGGAAGTCTAATTCCTTACCGCTATTGTGTGTGTGTGTGTGTGTGTGTGTGTGTGAGATCAGGTTCTGAACAGGAGGTGTGTCGAGGCGGCTGTGATGACCGGTCTCGCCCTCGACTGCAAAATCAACACGAAATCTCTTTTCGACAGGAAGCACTACTTCTACGCCGATCTGCCCGTGAGTGCTTCATAGACTCGGTCGCCATAGTAACGGGTTTTTCTCTTACTTTAGTAGTTTTCTCTCCCTTTTTTCCCCCTCCCAATTTCTTTTCTTTCATATTTTTTCTTTTCTCTTTCTCACAATCTTATAAAACTTATTTATTTGATTCCATCGTATTATAACTTTCGTTCGTCTTTCCACACAAACTGTGTGTGTGTGTGTGTGTGTGTGTGTGTGTGTGTGTGTGTGTGTGTGTGTGTGTGTGTGTGTGCTGCTCCCAGGCAGGTTATCAGATCACGCAGCAGCGGTTGCCCATTGCAGTGAACGGATCTCTCATCTTCAGTTATTTAGGTGGG
This sequence comes from Clarias macrocephalus, assembly GCA_011419295.1. Lineage (NCBI taxonomy): Eukaryota > Metazoa > Chordata > Actinopteri > Siluriformes > Clariidae > Clarias > Clarias macrocephalus. Next base: position 23,835 of record JAAGKR010005794.1, read on the forward strand.
AGGAAGAGGAGTGAGGTGATAACAAAGAGTGTGAGAGTAAGACAGATCCAGCTGGAGCAGGACAGCGGCAAAAGTCTCCATGACGACCAGAGGAGCCGGACGCTCATCGACCTGAACCGCGCCGGTACCTCCGCTTACATCACTGCCGGAGTCACCGCCTACTGATACTACTGTTACAGCTCAACATCTCATACCTGCCTGCGTCTTTCTCTCTCTCTCTCTCTCTCTCTCTCTCTCTCTCTCTCTGTCTGGTTGTCTGTCCCCCTCTCTTTTGCTCTCTCTTGCTCCCTGTCTCTCTCTCTCCATTTGTTTCTCTGTCTGTCTGTCCCTCCGTCTATCTGTTGCCGTCTATCTTTCCCTCTGTCCATCTTTTCCTCTATCTGTCTGTCCCTCTCGCTCTGTCTTGCATGTCTCTCTGTCTGGCTGGCTGTCTGTCCATCCATCTGGCCCTTTTGCTCTCTGTCTGTCTCTCTTTCTCTCTGTCCATCCATCTGCCTCTGTCTGTCTTTTTCTCTCTGTTTTTCTCTCCATCTGTCTCTGTGTAAATCCATTCCTTTATTTGTCTGCCTGTATGTCTGTTTGATTCTGTCTCACCGTCCATCCATCACTCTGTCCCTCCCTGTCTCTCTTACTTTCCATCTGTCCTTCTTGCTCTTTGTGTCCTTCTCTCTGTCTCATCTGCCTTTGTCTTTTTCCCTGTCCCTTTCTCTCTCTCTCGCTCTCTCTTTCTCTGTATCCATCTGTATGATTCTGTCTTTCTTTCTCTCTGTCTGTCTGTCTCTCTCTCTGTCTGACCCTCTGTTTCTGTCCCTCTGTCCATCCGTCACTCTGTCCCTCCCTGTCTCTCTTTCTTTCCATCTGGCTCGCTGTCTGTCCATCCACCTGTCCTTCTCGCTCTTTGTATGTGTCTTTCTCTCTGTCCATTCGTCTGCCTCTGTCTTTTTTCTCTCAATTCATCTTTCTCTCTCTCTCTCTCTCTCTGACCCTCCATTTCTTTGTTTCTGTCTGTCTGTTCATCTGCCTGTCTCTTTCCTTCTGTCTCTTCCTCTGTCCCTCTCTCTATCTCTCTCTCTCACTGTAGGTGTGGGTCTGATGGAGGTGGTGATGGATCCTGATATGTGTTGTGGTGAAGAAGCAGCAGCGGCAGTTCGAGAGCTTCAGCTCATCCTACAGACACTTGGAACATGCCAGGGAAATATGGCTGGTGTGTAACTAACACACACACACACTTCACGTAACTATCATTTGATATGTAAATAATATTTTAAAACATTAAAGCTCTGTACAGATAAAGGAACACTCCTCTCAGCACCGGTGATCAACACCTGTCCTGATCAACACACACACACTCACACAGAGAGATGATGAATCTACTCTCCTAATTTCATTAGGTTTATTTAACTGAAGACTTTCTAATGACTTTTATATTTCTAATTACTCCAGGCTTCAGGTTCAATCACGTTTATTCACATTCGGGCTTCAACCAGAGAAAATAATTACTTTCTGTCTTCATAATGAAAAATCCTCAGCGCTCCAGTTTAATCAAAAACCCCCTCAAGCGCTCTGTTTGTTTGCCTTTTGCTTACAATTTTTTTCCCTTTTTTTCCCTTTTTTTCCCCTCCATCAGAGCACCAGCTTGGATTTTTACCACTTCAGTCTTTAATTCACCTGATTTTATGGAAATCGATTCCTTAATATTCAGATTTATGCACAAGCCTCGAGTAATCAGCGAGGCCGCGCTGAAGGAAAACTTTCAAACGAGTTTCCTCCCCCTCCTCTCCTCCTCTCACTCGCTCGCTCGATCATCTGTGTACGCAAACAGCACAAGCGTCGCGCTTCAGAGCCTCTCGCCGCGGCTCCTGACCTTTCATCACAAGCTAATTAGCATCCGTTAATTCCGGTTCATGTTAAAGTGGATAAACGAACTCCTCGCTGGATTCAAATACCGCGCCGGATTAGCCGACTACACCTTACATCACTCAAGTGTCTGACCTCTTCTTAAAAGGAGGGGGCGGGGCTTATTCCCTAACCCTCATTCACGTCTTACTAATCAAAAATACTGAGAAATACGAGTGCTGTGAAAAAGTATTTGCTCCCTTGTCACAAACATGTCACACTTAAACGATTAAGATCATCAAGAATTCTACGTTTTAAATGGTGATTTCATTTACTAAGGAAAAAAAGCTGTCGCTGTCCCTATGTGTAAAAGTAATTGCCCCCTCAAACCTAATAGCTGGTTGTGCCAGCCTTGGATTGCCAACTGCAATCAAGCGTTCTGCGATACCTGGCAACATCACCGTGGAGGAATTTTGTCCCACTCTTCTTTGCAGAATTGTTTTATTTCAGCCACACTGCAGGGTTTTCAAGCCTGTTTAAGGATCTCGGTCGGATTTTGACTCCAGTGCTCTAGAGCCCCTCTTTTTTTGTTTGTTTGTTTGTTTGTTTTTTGAGCCATTGAGAGGTGGACCTGCTGATGTTTTTCAGATCATTGTCCTGCTGCAGAACCCAAGTGCGCTTGAATTTGAGGTCACAAACTGATGAGAATGATATTCTTCTTCAGGATTTTCTGGTAGACCGGAGAATTAAAGGTTCCATCAATTATGGAAGTCATCCAGGTCCTGAGACCATCACGCTACCACCACCATGTGTGACTGTTGGTATGATGATGTTTTTATGAAACGCTGGGTTTGTTTTACACAAGATGTAACCGGATGGCCACCTTCCTAAAAGTTACAATTTTGTCTCATCAGTCCACAGAATAATTTGGCAAATTATTCAGACGAGCCTTTGTTGTTCTTTTTGGTCAGCGTTGGCGCTCACCTTGGAACTCTCTCATGGATGCCATTTTTGCCGCCAGTCTCTTTCTAATTGTTGAATCATGATCACTGACCTTTATTGAGGCGAATGAGGCCTGCAGGTCTTTAGATGTTGTTCATGAGCTCCTGGATGAGGCGTCGTCGTGTAATTCTGACAGCACGGCCTCTCCTGGGAATGTTCACCACTGTTCCAAGTTTTCTACATTTGATTTATATTACAGCTTTTATCTCTCTCTGTCTCTCTCGTTCCCTGTGCAGAGGGACAGCTGCGAGTGGATGCTAACGTATCTGTCCATCATCCTGGAGAGCCGCTTGGCGTTCGCACTGAAGTGAAGAACATCAACAGCGCTCGGTTTGTTGCCAAGGCAATCGGTAAGACTCTAAACTCAATGCAGGATGTGTGGATTTATACGAACATCATGCACCAAAACACACACACACACACACGCACGCACAGAGGCACACACAGCTGCAGGTCCTTCATTTTCTCTGTAAAAATGCTCAGTGTGTGTGTTTGTGTGTCTCTCCAGTGTAAGCTTTAGATAAGACACACACACACACACACACACACACACACAGACACACACACACACACATTCAGCATGCCTCCATCCTGTTACATTTTTTCCACTAATTTAGAAGACCTCTCCTCCACACACACACACACACACACACACACACACACACACACACACACACACACACAAACCCTAAAGCACCACATTGTGTGAGCTGGTTTAGAATTTTTATAACTTCAGGTCTCCAGATTAAAGTGTGAAACATTCTCTCAGAGCTTCTCTCAAAATACACACTCACTACAATCCTAACACACACTCATTATAACTACACACTCACTACAATCCTAACACACACTCATTATAACTACACACTCACTACAATCCTAACACACACTCATTATAACTACACACTCACTACAATCCTAACACACACTCGTTATAACTACACACTCACGACAATCCTAACACACACTCATTATAACTACACACTCACTACAATCCTAACACACACTCATTATAACTACACACTCACTACAATCCTAACACACACTCGTTATAACTACACACTCGTCACAATCCTAACACACACTCATTATAACTACACACTCACGACAATCCTAACACACACTCGTTATAACTACACACTCGTCACAATCCTAACACACACTCGTTATAACTACACACTCATCACAATCCTAACACACACTCATTATAACTACACACTCGTATAAGCTTAGTTGATCATGACATGCCGGTGTAGTTACTCCTGGTGATGGTGTGTGTGTGTGTGTGTTTCTGGTGTTAATGTGCTGTAGATTATGAGATCCAGAGACAGATTGAGGTTCTACAGAGTGGAGGCACGGTTCTGAACGAGACGAGATCTTTTGACAGCAAAACCGGGTAAAAATAATAATGCATTACACAACACTGACACTTCATACGTAAATTTGTCTTATGAATTTTTTTACTTTATGCTAGGACTAACACACACACACACACACACAGTGAAGGTGTTTAATAAGCTGCTAACAGAGTGTCAAGTCTCAAAGGCTTTCTGTTATGACACATTTAAATTAAATCTCTCTTTTTTTTTCCTTCATAGAACGACCGTACCAATGAGAGATAAAGAGGGTCTACAGGACTACAGGTGAGTACTGAAGATGTGTGTGTGTGTGTCACAATGAAGAGAGAAACAATGAGGAAACCTTATATATATGATTACAATAATTTATTTTCGGTGTCTTATTTTTCCTGTCTTTTGCCTCTCTGTCTCTTTCCCCCTCATGTTTCTCCATCAGATTCATGCCAGAGCCCAATCTTCCTCCTCTGTTTGTTTATGAGGGCTTGTCCTCCGTGCCGTATGGCGTTGACCCCTCCCACGTGGTGGTGATTGACAGACTGAAGGCCCAGATCCCTGAGCTGCCCGGAGTGAAGAGGACGAGACTAATGGAGGAGTACGGCATCCTGCCGGAGCACAGCTTCACTCTGGTGGTGAGACAGCAACACAGACGGTAACACACACAGACAGACAGGGACATCAAAGGATCCCTTTTGAAATTCGGGTTCAAAGAGAATAGTAAATATAAATGGTAAGATTTCTAACAAATGACCGAGCAGAACATCCGAGTTAATGACCGCATGCTTTTTCGAAAGCAGTGTCTTGTGATGAAAACAAGGCAGCGTGAAAAAAAACCTAATCTGCAAACATTTACTTTTACCAGAATGAAGACGGACTGATGGACTTTTTCGAGCGAGTCGTCCAGAGGACTAACGCAGAGCCTAAGAAGCTGATTGGCTGGGTGATAAAGGAGCTGATGGGGAACCTCCACCAGCAAAACCTAAAAGTTACCCAGAGGTCAGTAAGCTCTTATAGCGCAGTATGTAGTGTAGTGTAGTGTAGTGTAATTCATCTTTTTCTTCACTTCACTGTTCCCATGGCAACAACTAACAACGGCAACAGAGATAGTAGTCAATTACGCTATATGTTCATGTATAAATAGATGTGTGAGAACTCCTCGTGCAAAAATAAAATCTGTCTGTGTCGCACATTTACTGAAAAAAGCATCATGAAGCCGTGTTTAGTATCTGAGTCTCTGTCTCTCAGCCCCGTGTCTCCAGAGGCTCTCGCACAACTGCTGAATCTTCTCGAATCTGGTTTCATCTCATCTTCTGCTGCTAAAGTGGTGAGTCTTTACTCTTCCAAAACAGGAAGCTGTAAAGCAGATGCCGTGATGCATGATTTAACGTTCAGGTCTCAAAACGTTCACAAATCCGAAACACTGACGTTTCATTTTCAACCCAAGATGGCCGTCTAACCTGCGTCTTTGCGTTGCAGGTATTCCAGGAGATGTGGAAGGCTCCGGATAAGTGTGTAGAGCAGCTGGTGAAGGAACTGGACTTAGGGCTTATCAGTGATCGAGAGGAACTCGTAAAGATCTGCCAGAGAGTGATGGATGCTCATCCTGATCTGGTGAGGCTTACCTGAGCTTACTCGAGATAGAAACTGTAGTAAAATATAATGTGAAATACATACCTAGGGCTCACTGTAAGACACCTGTTACATAAATACTCACCTGAAAGTGTACTAAGCTCTGATACACACTTCAACCTTATCTCAATCTTCATCATCGTTACACACACATGAGATTTGCATGTCATCACCACCGTCATCACCATTACTCACCCGAGTCTCTACATAATAACCTCCGTCATCACTGTTATGCACCTGAGACTTGCACGTAATAACCACCGTCATTACCGTTATGCACCCCAGACTCCCAGCAATAACCCCCATCATCATCGTTACAGACCCAAGACTCGCACATAATAATCACCGTCATTCACCTGAGTCTCGATCTAATTACCTCCGTCATCACCGTTACTCACACAAGACTCACGGCAATAACCCCCATCATCATTGTCATACACCCGAGACTCGCATGTAATAACCACCGCCATCACCGTTACTCACCTGAGTCTCGATCTAATAACCTCCATCATTACCGTTACTCACGCAAGACTCACGGCAATAACCCCCATCATCATTTTTACGGATTAGAGACTCGCACTTAATAACCACCGTCATCACCGTTACTCATCTGAGTCTCAACGTAATAACCTCCGTCATCACCCTTATGCACCCGAGACTCGCACGTAATAACCTCCGTCATTACCGCTATGGACCCCAGACCCCCTTCATCATGATAACCCCTATCATCATCGTTACGGACCCGAGACTCGCACGTAATAACCACCGTCATCACCGTTACTCACCTGAGTCTCGATCTAATAACCTCCATCATTACCGTTACTCACGCAAGACTCACGGCAATAACCCCCATCATCATTTTTACGCACCCGAGACTCGCATGTAATAACGACCGTCATTACCGTTATATGCCTGAAGACTTGACATAATGACCCCCCGTTATCATCGTTACTCAACCAAGTCTCGATGTAATACCTCAGTCATCACTGTTACACAGAGACTCGCTGTAATTACCCCCCCCCCCCCACGTCATCATTATGCACCTGAGACTCGCTGTAATAACCATCATCATCATCGAGATTTGCTGTAATAACACAAATTGTCTTTGTTACACACCTGCGACTCACGACCCACTTAAGACTCACTAAACACTATTTAATTACAGATGATCAGTAAATTGTGTGGTGGTGTTTCTGCCCTGCAGGTGCAGGTGATCAGAGGGGGCAATAAGAAGGTGCTGAATAAGCTCATGGGCGCCGTACAGAAGGAGTCCAAAGGTCGAGCCGATCCAGTCCAGCTCAGGAACATTCTGGAGGAAATTACATCATGATTAAAAAACAGCACTTCAATACTAGCTGGAACTGATACTTGGTTTAGATATCTGATGACATCTGGACAGTTTTAGTATTTTTCTGCTCTGTGATGAACTGAAAGGTTGGATCATGTGAGTTTGAGCAGGAAAACACCCTAATATGATGTTGCCAGCAGTGAGCAGGGACACAACAGTTCTGCATCGTTTGTGCTTATTGCTTGTGTGTTGAAACTGGGCCAACATAAATCTATTATATTTTGTATAAATGGCTTTAAATGTGGAAAAGAGTGTATTGATATTTAAATAAAGGTAAAACGAACTACGTGCTTACAAATCTATTTTAATTCTTTTTTTGCACAAGAGTGATTAAGCGTCTGTGAAGGCCGAGAGTTAATACCTTTTAATGAAGCAATTAGTGCATCTGTAATTGCACAGCGTTCATGGTGTAATGAAAGAATGGAAATGAGTTGGGAGAGGTGAACAAAAAAAAGTGCTGAAGGCGAAGAGGAGTGCTCTAAGATCCAAGATGCACACGGCGAAAGCCTGGGGGGGATAACACAACACACCCACACACCTGCTGACTTTGTGTTTTATTTAAGTAGACAAAAAAAAGTGTAGGTATTTGGCAGGAGCATCAGGAAGGGTGCTAAAACTTTTAATCAGAGCTACAGACTGGCTAAAATCAGTGACTGTACATCCACAATGTGAGGTGAAATGCTGATCTTACTGCCTGCTTGAGAAAACATTGTCTGACTAAAAGGATACAGCGCTGCCTAGTGGCCAGTTCCCAACATTACACCGTGAAGTACTTTATTTATTAAGGACTGCTGGTATTATTATTATTATTATTATTATTATTATTATCAATAAAAATAATCTACTATATAAATGAATTGACAAATAAGTAAAGGTGGATTGCTGAGCGTGTGTTTTATATTAGATTTATTGATCTAATGTATATATAGACGACCAAAATACTAATAGGTTTTCTACAGGGCGTTTTTGAAGCTCACCTTTGTTTCAACTTTAACTTGACTAAAATGTGAAGGTTGCTCCGTCGTTCACATTTCTTGTGGTGAGTTAAACTACACTGATTCCAGACAGACGGATAACTAAAGCGACCCACTGTACCAGACAGCTAGCGGTTTGACACCCACAATGCAGCTGCCACTCAAATCAGCCACACCCACAATTATGCATTATTTTACGGCTTAATATTATTGTATCTGATGAGTTACATAAAAATTTACCCCCTGTAGGCTAGTCCTGAACAGTAAATCCAGCTATGGAGACCAGGATTATTTGTTGTTGGTCTTTCAACTGCTCCCGGGGATGCCCTTCCTGACACAACCCTGCCGTTTTATCCGGGTTTGGGATGGGCCTTCCATCCAGTGGCCGGGGGTATGAGAAGTGTATTTATTAGTCAAAAATTTTAGGTTTCTCTTCCTTTCCTTTCTCTCTCTGAACACATAGACACACTCGGACCACAAAAACACAACGACAAGTGAGGATCGTTTAGGGAAAATAATTTATTTATGCTAATCCACAAAACCGTCTTTTAAAAATATACCTGATATTTTTAAAAACCCATATAAATATCTTTGGAATAAAACTAGCCCTCTGTGGTAGTGTAAATTAAAGAAAAGAAGAAAAAAAAGTCAGTAATAAAGGCACACATTAGGCAGAAATGTGCAATCATAGCTCAATAAGCTCATGCTAAGCTATCCTGCTACCTAACTAGCTAGCTAGGCGACTCCTATTAGACTCGATTCATCCTTGTGCTAGCATGAAGTACGAATCCCAAATCAAGACACTAATCATAAGTGGTACGTATTTGAAATCGGTTAGCGTGACACGTGTGTGAGTAAACGTAAAAACAAGCTGCTGTGATTCCTGTACTAGCATGAGCACGACTAGCTTTTTGTCTAGCTAGCATAACAACAGGATTCCTCCTCATTACATTACACAGATGACTCGGGTACTATTTCACTGCTAGCAATGTTTTCACAATCCAATGCTAATCAGAGCAAGAGACAATGAACTCTGATTAATAAAACTTGTGCTGCCTCAGTACTTTAAGTAATAGTGTTGTTAGCATGACAGAGTGTGTGTAATGCTAACCGACCTCATGTTTCCAGTCATGATTAGCATTTTGAATTAGCGTTTCAAGATTTAAATTCTTCCTAATACAGTATAAAAATGCATTTTATATTAAATAAAAGTAAAGAACAGTTGCTTTTATTTTTTTATTTATTTATATTATTTAGGACCTCGTCATGGAAACCAGCACGTTTATCTCTCTGACTAGTAAATATTCCTTTTCCACACTTGTATTATCTTTCTAATCACAAATAAAAATTATTTATTATTTTTCACACATCATGACACGTGAACTGATTAATAGATATGTATTAAGAGCGGCGTTCAAGTCAAACCGGGACTTGTGAATGCAGGCGTGAAAGTGATTTCTGACATTTACAGAAGACTTCAGGCACGGTACGATTATGAGACTCTTCGCCATAGTAAAACAAGGACTCATTCCAAGTGGAAAGAGAAGCATCTGTCTGTGGCGACTGTACACGCGATCGTACACCTCGAGAGAGAGAGAGAGAGAGAGAGAGATAATGGGAATTTTTATTCTGCACAATCAAAAGTCCCGGTTTGACCTGAACGCCCATGTACATTGCAAAATAGTTTGAAGATTTCCTCCAAAACATTTGTATTTTACTTCATAAGTATTCCTTAAATATGTTTTGAGATTTTTTATTATTATTTACATTAAATTGCACTTTTATACCTGTTAAATACACTCATTAATCAATTAAGGGGATTTGTAAGATTAAATACAAATGCATTTTTGGAAACTTTGTGTTATTAATCTATCTACCTATAGAAAGGTTTCAATAGTCTCGCCACTCAACATAATCTCCTATAATTACACTATATTTCGTTTTTTCTTCTGTAATAAAAACTAACATTCATATAGTTGCAGTTATTGAAAGATTTCCTGAATGACCTTGTTCATAAGGCGTGAACTTTACAGACCCAAACCTGATCAAAGACATTCAATGGACGTAGATGTGCATCGTTTTAGTCTTATACATCCTGGTTTGTCTTTTATGGGCAACATAAACACTTGCAGTAAGGCAAAAAAGGTAAAGTTTTTTTTTGCCCCGCATTGAGTAGCACTAAAAACTGGAGAAATCAGCATCTAAAATGTTTTCCTAGAAACGATAAGGACATAAATCCAGGATTTATGTAAGAGGTACTTCCGTCTACATTGCACTACGTTTAAAAGTTAAAAAAAAAAAAAAAGTGTTGAGAAGTGTTGGAAGACGAGAGACGAATTAACAGACGCCGATACTCATTCTGGAAGCGTAAGAGTTCCCCAGAGACTTAAGAGTTATGCAGGTAAGATGGCGGGCTGATGGGGAAAACATGCGGCTCTGCTTCTCTAAATGGAAATGAATCCATGAGCGAAGTGGTGTCTTGATCTACTGTAGCAAGCCTCGAGAGACGAGGAAACCGTACAGCTGTACTCTCCGATCGGGCTTCCAGAGGTTTAAGAAGACGGAGACCTTCTGTGTCGTCTACTAGTCAGGATTAAAGTGGATAAAATAAAGATCTGGAGCTAAGCTAAAAAAATGTGTGTCTACGGTTTAAAGACTGAAAGAAACTCAAGTACTCAGACCTAAAAATCTGTTGGATTAAAAAAAAAAAAGGAAAAAAAAAAAACATTTTCCTTCTAACATAACTTGGGTTTTTTTTTTTTTTTTTTATAAATAGAGAGACGGAGGAATAAACCTCGCTCTGTTCCTCCACCAGAAGAGGAAGACTGAGAAAAAACAAAACAAATGAAAGGAGACATAGTGATCTGTACTCCGCGTCCAGATTAAGCTTGATCTGCTGTCCTGTTGAGAGAGTGAGAGTGTCGTGTCCGCTCGTCTCTACTCCTCCATGGGGATGTACGAGAGGATGGAGTGCTCCTGCGTGATGGCGGCCAGTTCTTTCAGGAACTCGGTGAAGACCACGGTGGCGTAAACCTCCGTCCTGTTCGGAGGAACCACGGTCTTGGGCTGGATGGATCGGATCTTCGTGTTCTTCTCGGCATTCTGTGAATCTGTCACGAACATGAACCATTTAACCTTATTAGTCAGTTTAGGTTTAAACAACACAATGCAATTACGTTTGATGATGTCAGTAAAGATGTCAGGAAAAGTAGTAAAGAGATAAAAGCCTGAGGTTTTTCAGTGTGTGGAGATAAAGTGAGGAACCTTGCACTGGGAGAGAAGTCTCTCTGGCCAGGAGACACTGCTGAGCCGCCAAGAGAAGTTCAGGAAAATCCTTCTGCCTCGCTGCCAGCTGCTCGATCTGATTCTTCACCGACGCCAAGACCTGCAGAGACGCAACAAAGCAACGCACGTGTGAAGAGACGTAACCTGAGAGACGGTGTAGCATGAAATACTGTCACGCTCAGGTCTTAAGACAAAACTGTGACTTTTATAGAAAGGAAGAAGAAAAGAAAAAGTACAGGAAGGAAAAACGGAACATGACGGAAAGTGAGACAAAATGTAGAAAAACTGTATGGAAGATAAAATCAAATAAAAAGAAATATTGTAAGAATCAAAATGGAAAAATTTTAAAGAAAAGAAAAGGAACAAAATTGTAAAAAAAAAATTTTAAAAAGGAGTTGGAAAGAGACAGACAAATGGAGGGATGAGAAAAGAAAGAAAAGAGACCGTAAGGTGAAAAGAAAAAAGATGGATAGAAAGAAAGAGACTGAAAGAAAAACAATGGATGAATAACAACTCAATGTAAAAAACAATAATAGGAATTGAAAAAAAAATAGGCAAGCATGAAGATAAAAAGAAATAAGAAAAACAGATGTGACTGGGGGGCAAAGGTGAAAACCAAAAAAAGGGATGGATGGATGGCAAGAAATGCAAAAAATTTTTTTTATATATATATACACACACACACACACACACACACACACACACACACACACACATATATATGGAAGGAGGGTAGATCGATGAAAGAATATAAAAATGTAAAATCCTTCATCAGTTCAGTAGTTACAGTCAGCCTGAGAACAATATTTAACTTGTAGAGGTTTTTATAACTATTTCACAAAAAAAGAAAACAACAATGGAAAAACAAAAAAAAATATCGTTGCAAGCAGCGATGAGCGGGCCCAGGCACTCTGCGCCATTGCCACGTCACCTGTGTGATTTTTGAGGCCATTTAAAGGGCACATGCAGTACCTATACTATCACGATACGATTTTAAAATAGTTGGAATTTTGTGTCAAGACCTTCAAAAAGCCGCGGATACTGGAAAAACGCATCATACTATGATGTCACTCGATGTGATGTCCCACAATGTTATGAATCACTTTTCAGCATAAATTTAAGGCGTCGTCACGGCTGACGTGTTTGAGATATCAAAAATCCCTCCGCAATTTAGCATCCTCAGTGTCTTGAGATCATATGGGCCCGGGTTGGTGCTGATCGTATAAATTCCCTAGGAGGAGTACATCAAATGCTTTTTGCAAAAATCCCAAAATAACTGACTTCCTGTTGAGTTGAGCCCGGGACATGCAATGTGAAAGTTGTTCAGATTGATGAGCTTTAAATGTGTACCAGGTTTCACATGTATACATGCAAGTGTGTATGAGCTACACAGCAAAAACTCACGTTAAGAGAGACAAATGAAAAAAAAATACTGGATGGAAGGAAATTTAAATAAATAATAATAATAATAATAATAATAATAATAATAATAATAATGTAACTAAATGGGGGGGGGGAGAAAATTACTATTAAAATGTAAAGAAAGATGGAAGAGAGATGGAAATGAAATGGTGGTCAGCATGAATAAAGGGTAAAAGTGTAAAAATCTCTCCGTCACAGTAATAATTAACCCTGAGAATGAAAAAACGCACACCCATTAGCTCCTGGATGTGTGTGTGTGAATATTTCACAGTGTTTCTGAATCATCCCTCTCAGCTCGGTAGAGGTTTGCCTTCAGGATCGGCGCATCTGCATTCCTCAGACCGAGACACACGGACGGGGACCGGAGCTCCCGATCCCGGATCATCTGTTTCCTCAGGGCGTGACCTTGACCTTTAACCGCTGGCTGTGTTTCAAATCGAATGCTGTACAATAATCTCAAAAGCTCCTCTCAGCCTCGTGTGTGTGTGTGTGTGTGTGTGTGTGTGTGTATATACATGTTATCCCACAGCTGCTGCTTTATTGGATTTACATGTTTACACGCAGCGCTGTGTTACATTATGGATGAGGTGACGTGAGCTCCGTGTGCCTGCGAGCCTTACAGGCTGTTCAGAGAGACGAGACTGAGACAAAGGACCCGCAGTGAGACCGCGCTGACGTTCACTCTAACGTGCTTTCATTTGTCTCTCTCATTTTTCAGTCCAGTTACTGAGCAGTTTCAGACGAATGTTTTTTGTTTGTTATGCCTAAGTCAGAAACATCAGTGACTAACAGTGACAAACAGGCTCAGAAGAAATAAAAGAACTAAGGAATAGTTAAAAGTTACCTGGTAGAGCGAGCGAACGCTGGGCTGGAACACCATGTTGGTGTTTAACAGGAAGGAGCGCAGCAGGGGCTGGGGGTAGGCAGCCAGCTGACCGATGATCCCCGTTAACAGAAGATTGATGTGCAGAGAGTTCTCCAGCATGTTCTCCAGCCGAGAGAACAGCACGCTCACGAACGGTCCTGCAACCAGAGGTGGGTAGTAACGAGTTACATTTACTCCGTTACATTTACTTGAGTAACTTTTTTGAAAAAAATTTCTGCATTTTTACTTTTTTTTTAATTTATTAATTTTTTTATTTCCCCCCGATTTTCCCCCTAATTTAGTCGTGTCCAATTCCTCCCCGTCACTAGGGGGCTCCACATTAAGGCTACTACTACCACTCAGCCGGGAGGGCCGACGACTATCACATGTTTCCTCCGAACCACCGGACGCCAGCCTCTTTTCGACCTTCTCGCTAACGCACCGTTGGAGGCGGAGTAACACACTCGGAGGACAGCGTTATCCGCTCCTTCCGCTTGTGTGAGCTCACAGACGCCTCTGATTGGCTGTAGAGCCGTGATTAATGTGGGAGCACTAAGTACCTCTCATCCCTCCCCTCTGAGAGAGCTCAGCCAATCATCTCTCTCTAGACCTCCGGCTGTGAGAGGTTACAGCATCACCCGGGAATCGAACTCGCGATCTCCGCACACATTCGGCTCCACTCAACTTGTTACGTTTCTAACCATTTATTGTAAACACGCAGCCGGTAGATCTACCGCATGACTGTTTCACCAAATCAGATGCAGCAACAATAATCACATGACTCCATTTGACCAATCAGGTCAGGCAGCATAGTTCCCTAATTTAGCGGAATGCCCGTAAATCCATGCCGCTACTAGTGGGATCATACGGTTAGTGTACAATCTTGCGATGAGTATAGAATGCTTTTTTTATGTTTGTGTGATTATATGTTAATTACTTTAATTGTAAACAACAACTCTCTCTCTCTCCATCTTGTGTTGTTTTTATCCACTGAGTCGCTGGTTGAGGAAGGTGCTCTGATTGGCTCGCATTACACGCGCAGTAAAGCATTATAACCAATCACAGATCAGAATGAACTCGCGACCAATCGTAACGCAGAAGGTAGGAGTTATAAGAAAAGATGTTACGTCTGAACAAATCTTGAAAAAAGTTGAAGGAAAATAGTTTTCTGTTGTATTTCCAGCAGATTTTTGCTGATATCGGAACGATTTCAATCGATAGTCGCCGTCTCACCTGTAAAAGGCATGCAGTGACTCGCGCTGCCGCTGTGAGCTTTCGCCTTAAACGGCGAGGGCGATTTCTCCGCTTCCGGCGTCTCCGCTGAAAACGAGTTGAAGTCCACGTCCTCCCCTTCCTCCATGACGGAATTCCTCAACTCTTGTTGCGTCCTCGTTGGACTTTTCGCTTCCACGACCAGAGTGCGGATCAGCTCCTCGTACTGCGTCACCAAGTCGTCTTCGTTCTCCGTGTGAACTTCGTGCGAGCTCGGATCCGCTTCATTCTTCACGCCGTTTTGCGTCTCCGTCTCCGACTGCGCAGGACTGTTCTGGGTTTCTGATTTTGCATCGGGCTCTTCGGCGACACCTGCCTCGGAAACGATCGGCCTTCTGCCGCCGGACTCGTTGGCGTCCTTCTGCGCCACCAGATCGTACACCATGACGTCGTCCTGAAATTCCGACTCCTCCACGTAGGAGCCGTTGACGAGGAGCGTTGCCGTCTTCCGGAGTTCCTGGATGTGCTGCGGAGGATCGTTCGGCGCACTGGCTGCGGCTCGGTTCTCTTCTTCTTCCGCTTCCCGCTGCGCTCGCGCAGAACCAGCGTCGTAACTGTCGTCCCATTCGAGTTCGACGCCGGGCGCAACATCTGTGGGGGCTTTCGAGGTCGCGCGAGGGCGGGATTTGTCCTCAGAAGCCGGGGTCACACCGTCGTAGGGGGCGGACCAGATGCGGCACGCGCGCATGCAGCTGCTGATGCCGTTACGTGCGTCGTAGAGGTAATGCAGGTAACTGACGTCCAGGTGAATCTCTGAGCCGATTACACAGGTGTGCCCGGGATCGTCCTGCTCTGACGAACACGCCTCTGTTTCCGTAAACAGGAAATATAATAACATTAGCTTCATTTAAATATTTATACTAACTAAAAGTACATCATGTTTTTGATAATATAATATAATGTGATTCTGGGTAATAATAATACTTTAAATACAACAGCAGGCCAGCGAAATGCTCTGAGAAGTACCGTCGAATCCAATAGTGCAAAAGTTTGTATACCCTCATTTCAACACAATACAGGCAACACAACCTGTAATCAGTGTTTCAAATTTTTTTTCTCAAACATCAACAAAATCTCTCTTTTTTTTGATCCACTTCCTTTTAACTCCCTTTCCAGACATCGTTAAGTCTCATTTTGGATTTTTGCTAATCTCCTCACTTAGAGCGTCTTTGTTTCAGTCATTTATAAACAATCCCTTTTTCCGTCGGGTTTCCGACTATGCGCCAATAATTTCAGGATAAACTCAGGTGCTGAATAGCTCTGATTCTGCCGAGTCGTTCTGTTTGAAATCTTGTGATTGGGAGTAAAGGCCACTGAGACCCCTCGTGTGTGTCGCCTCGGTCTGTCCCGCATGAAAACAAGTGGACGAAACAAAACGAGAGGAATGATCAGAATTCTGAAAACTGATAAAATACGTAATATATACGGTACATGTTACCCATCATTTCTGAGGAAAATGTATAATACACAGGAGGTCTCGTTTAAAACAATATAAAGTAATAAAAATGCTTTTTAATCAGAAACTCATCACGGTGAGCTAAAACTGCGTTACCCATCGCTCCGGACTGAGCGTCCTCAGTGACCTTGGACCAGGTGATGGAGTCGAGCTGTCGGATCGGTGGAGCAATGAAGTCCGGAGAGCAGCAGGACGGCGTGAGGGCGAGAAACTTAGCCGCGGAAACGGAATAGCAGTCCCGCTCGTTCAGGACGCGCCGCTGACTCTGCATCATGTGATTACACGGGATGAGATACCTGCCACCAATCACAGCAAGGTATTACGGTTATTCACCTTCACTCACACAAGCACATGAATCACTGACGAGAATTTTATTCTTTTCTTAACGTAGCACACCATGTCCACATGTCCATTCATGTCAGTCTCCGACTTTCAGGATTCTCAAAAGAACAAAATGTCTGTAGAAAAAAAAAAATCATGAATAAATGAAGTCTCAGGTACTGTAAGGTACTCACTTGAATACGAGCTGAAGCATGACGTCCTCGCAGTACAGACTAATCAGAGTGCGGAAAAGAGCGAGAGACACGGTGCCCAACTGAAACACAAGGACGATGAACATGAGAATACAGCGCACGAAAAATAACGATTTCATCACACATCGAAATAATCACTGAATCTTAAAGGTCCCGTATGCTACTTTTTCAGGCTCTGTTATTGCCCCAGCTTTCAGATACACCTCCAACTACTAGTATTTCACTCCTCTTCCAAACAAACTGTTTCAGTGTCAATGTAAATGAGCTACTCCTTAGCCCCGCCCCAACAACAGTGCTGAGCAGGTATTGGTGAAGGTATAAGCTGAAGGGGAGGGGCTCTTCTTATATGAGGTCACATTAGGAGAGAAAGTCTAATTACAAAAAAAGCAAGGAAGAAATTTTTTTAAAAGTGAACTTTGTATAATAAGATTAATACGGTGAAACATGGATGAGGGGGGAAAATTTGTTAAAGGAAAAAAAAAAGAAAAAAAAACGGGACATAGGAGGAAAAGAAACCAAGACCACGTGACTCATACTTCCGGCGCCAAAATGCGGAAACGGCGCGCTCTGAGAACAAACTGAATGTCTTTATATTTTAGGCCAAGCTGAAAATAAAACTCAGCTACTCAGTAAGATTCTACTCAGTAATTCTCTCCATGCCTGTTTAACAATGCAAATGTAACTCTAATTCGAGTATCATCTTACCCACTGTACGCTTCTTCTTCTTTCTTTAATTTTTTGCGGTTGGCAGCCAGCTTTTAGCCACATTACTGACACTCACTGGATTAGATTGGTATTGCGCGGAAAAGGATCAAGCTTTTAAGAGCTTTGCTGCCACCTGCTGGACTAAATCGGCAATGCTGAAGAGTCAAGTTTTGCAGGATCTCGGTTCGCGAGATCTCTCAAACTTTTTCACGAGTTCCCACAAACATCCCTCACAAAATGTTTATGAGATCTCTAACTAATTTTTTTTCCTAGCTTAAATTTTTTGTTAGCTTTTTTTTTTTTTGCCTCGTACTACATGTACACTTTTATAGAGTGCACTGATCACTCTAGCGATACTATTTCTATAAGTAATGATCAGTATAATGTGTAATGCTGTGTAGCTGGAAACATGCACGGATTCACCTTAGCCATACAATCATACAGCATTTGGCTAAGTTAGCTAGACAGCTAACACGCTACCTTTGTTTGTACATGGTCAGGTAACATCACTTTACGTAACTGTAACTTTTTTTCCCCCCACAAATATGTATCCTATAAGTTTTTCAACATGCTATTTTTTTTTTTTTTACTCTTTACTCTGTTTTGGCAGGTAATTAATTATATGCGAGCACCTGGAAGGGCGTGTTGATACGGCTGACGAGTGTGTCCAGGATATGCACGTTGTCGTGGCGATGGAGGAGGATGAAGCTGAGGAAGGTCTGCAACAGAGCAGGTTCAGTAATGGTCCTTATGAAGAGATCCAAATATGCTGTGGTGGTCATCACTTCCTCTAGAGTCATCTACACACACACACACACACACACAAATAGTTAGCTCAGGTGAATTCTACATAGAATGTAACATATCGGCTCTGTAATGTAATAATATATTAAAAGAATAATGCGTATTTAATTACTAACAGGTAATGTATGCAATTGAACGGAGGCTCCGCCCACTTTTTTTAGCATTCTTAGTCGCTTACTTTGTGCAGCGCGGGTCCTAAAACAGGTACCAGAAAGCCATTAATGATGTAGCCAACCAACTGATCTCTGATGGACGGATGAGCCACCTGCAGAAAAATAAAACTCGTTCCTTATATACGACTATGACTATACGGTGGACGTGAAATCACGCATCATCACCATGTCACTTTTACCTTAATGCGCTCACCTGCATGACGGCGTTACAGAACTCGAGTGAGTTGAGAAAGTGAACGAGTGCGGGCTCCTGCTGCCACTCTTCCTTCTGTATGCAGTGCCAGTCTTCACTGGGCACGTCCAGCTTAGCAGGCAGAGACGAGTACAGACCACTCAGACCTGTGGCCAACACCTACACACAAAGAAAGGGAGGAGAAAAAACAAGACAGATTGAATACCACTGAATCAATGAATCAGAAATGGAAAAAACACCATATGGAGAAATATAAAGAAGTAAGGAAGTATGTTGAGATACCAGACAGAAAAAATTGACAGAATAAGGAGCTGGGAGAGATACTGGAGAGAAAAGAAATGTGTTTCAGTAAATAAAGCGATACCAGAAAGAAAACTGTGTGGTCCTACATTGAGTGACGTCAAATACAAGAAATTTCAGAATTCAGAAAACTGAATTGTGGTAAAAGTAGGTATTCAATGACGAGACAGCAGACAATACAGGATGTTGGGGTAAAGAGAAAGAGAAATTCAATGGTTAAAAAAATTATGTGGAAAAAGTAAAAGTTACGCAAAAGAAGACATGCGATGTCATATATAAAGAGATACCAGACAGAAGAGGATGTGGTGAAAATGAATTTATACCAGGCAGAAAGTGTGGTGGTAAATGAAGAGATACTGAACAGAAGAAAGTGTTCTGTGCTGTGACATCAAACAAAAGAAGTTGACAGTGAAAGTGATACATTAACAAAAATGTTATTGTGGTAAATAGAGAGATGCCTAGAAGGTGAAGGTGTTGTTGCGAAGACAATGATATATCAGAATGCAAAATTAATGAAGCTGTACTGAGGGGGAGAAGATGTATAAATGAATAGAAACTGCAAAGACCAATGTGTTGTATAAATGGAGAGGGACCGGACATGAGGTGTTGTATACATGAAGCAATACCGGACAGAATGACAAATGAAGAGATACTGGACACAAGTAGATGATGTGTAAATGAAGAGATACCAGACAGAATAATGTTTTGTGTAAGTGAAAAGATACAGGGCAGGACTATGTGTTGTGCAAACTAAGAGATGCCAGACGGATATAGGTGGCATGTAAATTAAGAGATACCGGACAGAAGAAGGTGCTGTATAAATGAATTGATAAGAGATGGATGAAGGTGTTGTGTACACTAAGAGTTACCAGAAGGAAGAAGGTAGTGTGTAAATGAAGAGATACCAGACGGATGAAGGTGGTGTGTAAATGAAGAGATACCAGACCAGTGAAGGTGGTGTGTAAATGAAGAGATACCAGATGGGTGAAGGTGGTGTGTAAATGAAGAGATACCAGATGGGTGAAGGTGGTGTGTAAATGAAGAGATACCAGACGGGTGAAGGTGGTGTGTAAATGAAGAGATACCAGACCAGTGAAGGTGGTGTGTAAATGAAGAGATACCAGACGGGTGAAGGTGGTGTGTAAATGAAGAGATACCAGACGGGTGAAGGTGGTGTGTAAATGAAGAGATACCAGACGGATGAAGGTGGTGTGTAAATGAAGAGATACCAGACGGGTGAAAGTGGTGTGTAAATGAAGAGATACCAGACGAGTGAAGGTGGTGTGTAAATGAAGAGATGCCAGACGGATGAAGGTGGTGTGTAAATGAAGAGATACCAGACAAATTAAGGTCGTGTGTAAACGAAGAGATACTAGACACAAGAATGTGTTGTATACATGAAGATGTACCGGACAGAAGAAGGTGGTGTGTAAACAGAAATAATGGACAGAAAAAAGGTGGTATGTAAATAAAGAGATACCGGACAGAAGAAGGTGTTGTGTGCGATGTGCTTGGCCACGCGCTGGTTGTCGTTGCTCAGGGTCATGATTAGCAGCAGGGCGTCGCGAGCCTGCTGCCCGATCGCTCCATCTCTGTGGATGAAGGGAACAAGGAGGGAAAAGAGCAGGAAGTTAGCGGCTCCCTGATCCTCACTGGAGTGGAAGAACAGCTCGAGGATGGAGGGATCATTGGACACAACGCAGCACAGCTGATGAAGGAGAAGAACGAGCTCATGCTCCACTTTGGAGGAAGCTGGAATTCCTGAAACAGAAAAAAAAAACTCCATAATCAACATTTATTAATCGTAAGACACCGTCCTGTGCACTCGTGTCTTGGAATTCATTGATTGTAAAGGGAACAAGTCCATGTGAATGAGCTGTTACTATAGAAACACACACATTCTGACCAATCAGATCAGAAGCATAAGGAGAAGTTGGAATAGAGTCACCATTCTTTGACACATCGTTATATTATAGTAGTTACACGACCCTTTTGTATCACAAAAAGCAATAAAGAAAGTCAGATGGAGAAAAAGATGGAAAAAAAAACAATGACAAAGACTGAAAACAAAAAAAGGGAATGAATAGCAGAAAGACCAAAGCAAAAAAAAAAAAAGACAAGAAGAAAAGATAGTGAGGATAAAAGACTAAAAAAGACAAAACGAAAGACAATGTAGAGATAAAAAGTGCAGTGCTGAGCCTCACCCGTCTGGCCTGTGGCTGTCCCCGAGCAGGACGAGAGCAGCATCATGAGAGGCTTCAGAACGGGCTTGTGATGTAACAGCGGCTGCTTGGCCTGACCGATCAGCATCTCGTACATCTTGAGCTGCTCCAGCTTCGACTGCTCGGTGAAATCGCGCCTCAGGCTCCACACGAACAGGCGCTCCATCACGTTCTCCATGATGACAAACTCCAAAATGGGACCCATGGCTCCGCCCACTCCGCTCTCCTCCTCCATCAAGAGGAGCAGCATGTGCTCTACGTAGTTCTGCACCGTGCTCGCCTCGTCCAGTGGGATCGTCCCGTGCCGGAGACCGTGAGCTCTGAAAGCGTTGACTCCCACGCCGAGGCCGAGTGAGGCTCCGCTGCTGCGCAAGGGGTCATGTTTCTCCAGGATCTTAACCACCTGATGAACACAAACGAATATTTACAGATATACAGTGAATACTTATATAAATCATTAATTATGCATGTTTCTTCGGTAAACGCCTTCAAAACACCTGAGCCCAGTGGTTCTTGAACACGATCATGCATGTCTCGGGGTCGACGCCCTTCGGGACCAGCGACTGGTTTCCTCGACTCCTATTGGCCACGGCTGACGCCATTACTGGGACATCACTGCATTCTGTATAAAGGTAGATCGTGAAGTTGCTGGGAGACCTACAGGTGGGGGAAACCGAAAAAGAGAGAGAAAGAGAGAACATTTGCTTCTATTTATTCTGTATTTTATTATGCATTTCTTTATTTACTTCCTTATTTCAATGTATTGCCTTTCTAACACCCGGGGTCGCTTATCATCATCATTATTATTATTATTATTATTATTATTATTATTAATAAACTTAATTTCTAAGTATGTTTTACAACACGATTCATTTGGACATTTCGAGACAGACACATTTCTCAGGGCTACCTTACTACCTTAAACCGGCATACTACTGTTCATGCACCATGTACACTACCAGGTGTAATGCATACTATTTAGCAACCTACCTAAACATTTAGCAACGCCCTTCCAGTTGCCACGACAACATTTCAACACTTTATCCCAACAGGAATACATTCAGACGCATACAAGTCACTCGGGTCACACGACCAGCCTTAACCTCATCGGAGAGAGAGCGAGCTCCTGGGATTCGGGTTTTATGTCGCGAGTAATGCCGTCTGCTTTCTTTGCAGGCTTGCATTTCGTTCCCCTCCGTCGGCGCTAAAACAAAATCCCGCTAAGAAGTGTGCGAGCGAATTTAAGCCTCTTTCTTCCTCCACTCGGCCTCCTTAAAGCTATGACAGGAATGTCTGCGCAGGAGAGGAAAAAAAAACAAAAACACAGACTCGGCAAAACACCAGCGATCCTTCAGCGAAGGCTGAACTCGATCCCAGAATGCACTCTGACTCCAGCTGAGAATTTCAAACACACAGGGATCAGATGTCACACCGCGCTCATGAGAATGCCGCACGAAGGTGACACGAGGAACACGTGTGCCAATTCACATGGTTCTGAGGGCAGAACTGGATTCGGACGACTCCAGACTGTCCCGTGTAGGCGTGTTTTATGTAACGGCATACGAGTGTGTGAGAGGATTGATATTTTTAGTAAAGAGAAATTAAAGCTGGTATGTCAATTCTAATCTAGTAAACACAAGATTAAAATCTCATCAGCGCTTCACAAGAGGCGACCTTGTTATATATACACTTACTGAGTGCATGCGTGTGTGTGTGTGTGTGTGTGTGTGTGTGTGTGTGTGTGTGTGTGTGTGTGTGTGTGTGTGTGTGTGAAAATCTGCAGTGCAAATGAGTCGAGCCTTCATGGATAATCTCCCATGTTGATATAAATATTATTTTTAACAGGTGTCGTGTCTGAACCCAGAGCGAATAAACATACGAACACAGCTACTCCGTACATGCTGACTAATACACAACAGATTAGACTCAAGTCCCTTCCTACCTGCATGTGGACGTTTCTGCGAGCTCCTGTTGGTCCGAAAGCGTCCAATCCGCTCACGCTCTTAGTCTCGGCATCATGTGAGAAACCGGCAGATCAGAATGGATCAGATCTGTCAGGATGAAAGAGTGCTTGAGTGAGAGAGAAGAGTTCTTCTCTAAAAGAAAGACTGAGTGTGTGAGCATGTGTGTGTGTGTGTGTGTGTGTGTGTGTGTGTGTGTGTGTGTGTGTGTGTGTGTGTGGAGGCCTAAAAGGAAGTGACCAGATGGAAGCGAGGTGTGAGTAAGAGAGTTTGTATGTTTACAGAGAAGAGAGTAGACATGAGGGAAAAGCAAAGAATGAGGAGGGGGTGTGTGTGTGTGTGTGTGTGTGTGTGTGTGTGTGTGTGTGTGTGTGTGTGTGTGTGTGTGTGTGAGAGAGATACAATGAAATTGCACAAGCTGTATTTCTAATAAATGAAGCTACATTTAAAGCCAAACATACAAACCCCAAACCACACATTAACTCCACTACCAGAGTAACTCTACCCCACAAACTAACCCCGCCCCCTGCACTAACTCCGCCCCATACTAGTCCTACTCCAAATACTAACGCCACCTCAAACACACCTAATCTATAACACACACTAAGTCCACCCCACATACTAGCTCTATCCCCATGCTATGCCATATACCATAGATTAACTTCGTCCCACACACTAACCCCATTTTACACACTAATCCAATTCCACACACTAACCCCAGTCCCCCCCCCACACTAACCCCAGTCCCCCCCCCACACACTAACCCCAGTCCCCCCCACACACTAACCCCAGTCCCCCCACACACTAACCCCAGTCCCCCCCCACACACTAACCCCAGTCCCCCCCCACACACTAACCCCAGTCCCCCCCCACACTAACCCCAGTCCCCCCCCACACACTAACCCC